>CAEFZY010033691.1:0-26680 GCA_903066815.1 Brachyrhaphis roseni | reverse complement strand
ATGTTTTTTTAGTTGTTGTTTGATCTTGATTTTGAACCAAGTGAATCCTGATAGCATTATGTTTGGTCCACCTGAAAATATTTGTATCTTTTCAGCTGAAATTAAGATTGTAGAAAGGAAGAATCTGTTGTCTCGCACTTTTGCAAACAGTTTCTGTCAGAGGTAAACACTGTTTCTGTTGTGTTTTTCAGAGTGTCGTCACCATACTAAAGACGTCCGTCTGCTGGTAAGTCACTGATAACTGTATTTGTCATGATGCCATGCACTTAAGGACATTCTTAGTTTGAAGTTAGGCAACACCCATTTTGAACTTATGTTCAACAATGACACATTCCCAAAATTCAATCTAAAGTGCACATTTTGACTGAGGTAATGTAACAATCTGACTTTACAGTTGGCCTCATGATTAAACGCCAATATTGATAAATAATCACAAGCCTCCCCTCATGCTCATCTTTGCACGAATGTCGCCTGTGTTTTTCTGTGTTATCTGGGTTTGATGATGTCAGTAAGAAACCGGTACAGTTGTTACCAAGGCTGTCTGAACTTTTCTTATGCTGCCTTGGGCGTCTCTGGTTGCAGTAGGAAGGTTGTCACTGTGCTTGAGGCTTTGAAACAAGACCACGTCTGAGCCTTGCAGCTTTCCTTTTAAAGCTTCTGTCTGCAGCGTCGGTGCTGTTTACTGAAAACTGTTTGATCTGCCAACACAAGACCACAGATAAGAATAAAGCCAAGCCAACCAGCAGTTGCCTAATTCTCTTAAGAAAAAGTCTTCTGAAGCAAACATCTGTGGTGCAAGACAGCTTAAAAAAAAGCAAAATTCAAAATTGTATTATATCCAATGTGTTTACGTTATTTATTTTTTGCAGTCCATCAGCTTTTTCATCAAATAAATTAGCGATATTTTGAATCGCAAACGTTCACAATAAGCGAACGTTTGCGATTGTTAACATACTACACACAAGGATTAGTCTGATAGTAGACATAAATATTTTACTAACCATATTTTTGACCGAACACACACAGCCAGTTTTTCATAAACTCTCCTCATGCTTCTGGCGTTTTCATCCAGCGGCTTTTGCTAAAGTGCTATGCTAATGCTAACATGTTTTGATACAAATTCAGTGATAATTTGGATCAAAACATATTTCAGTGAAGCTCCAGTTAGTTGCATGTGGGCAAAAAACAGAAATAAGTATTTTCACCTAGCAACAACGTGTGGTAATTTTTGAAGAGTAGTTTTTCAGCTGTGCTCTTCTATGTTTCATTTATTGTTTGGGTAGTGAGGCATGCAGCTCAGGTCACACAACACAAAGGAGCTACAGCAGCAATTATAGTCTCTCTGTCACAGTATGATGTCATAGTTGTTGTTCTTTAAAATTTAATTTGGTTAGATATTTCCATGGTCTAAAGTATAGTTTTGCAAACTCCACTTGCCATCTCAGATCTTAAGAGTAGAGTAATAATGCTAAGTCTTAAATTTTGTCTGGAAATCCTATTAAAAATAAAAAAACACACACTTGTGATTAGGGAATCCTGAACTTGGCAATTTATCACAACATTTTTGTGATCTTTATTGCAATAACAATAAAAGTAACAACACATTTGACTTTATATTATAGTTTTGTCACTGGATACATTCAGAGCCTCGCAAGCTCAAATTCTTCTCAAATAAATTAAACATAATCATTATCAGACATCCTAATTGATGGGTGCCTAGGTTCAGTCTGAGAGCTGATATCCTGCAGCTTTATGCATCTATTCTCCAACACACCTGAATCAAATGAATGGCTTGTCACCAGGCCTATGTATGTGTAGGAACAGGAACGGATCTAAAAGTTGTAGGATTGTTGATGAATGAAAATACCAGTTTTGACATATTATTACCCGCTTCAAGCCATTTTTAAACAAAAGTTTCTGTTTGCTCTCCTGTTGATGAGGAAGTAGTATTTGTCCCTAGTTTGTGTTTCTGTTTCATGTGCAAAGCACACATGCAGAGTATTTTCAGGAACTACCTGCACTTCTGCTCCTATTAATAGTTACTCTGACATCATCCTGAAGACATTTATACTGTGATTAAATGTCTGTTGTAGTTTGTTCAGCTATCAAAGATGACTAAAGCTAAAGAACTGATCTGCTCTACTTTTGTAACACTGACTCCTCTCCTCTGCTTTTGTTTAGGCTTGAAATGTCTACCGTTTGGTTTCCCATGATCCCCTTGTGCATCTGGGAGGAGCGCTTGGGTGGATCCAGTTGGTTTCCTTTGAGCAACTCGTCCAACCAGCTTCTTCATTATGCCTCTCTCTTTCTCCCTCTCTCTGGCAGACAAGGATTATGGAAGTCTAGTTTCACTGGAATACTAGATCATGTTAAGCTTTGGATTACAAACCTTCTAATTTTACTGCAACTATCTTCAATTTCATTTTTTATTTTTTGTTAATGATCCAGAGAAGCTGCTCCACTTCTCTGGATCAGTTGCTTTTTTGTCTCACAACATGTTATCAAACCTTGTCACTTAGATTCTCTCTTCCTTCCTGCTTAGTTTTTTTTTTTTTTTTTTCCTGGGGAGGAAACAGAAATTTCTGCTGTGGAGATGCTTCTTTGACTGCAGCTCATGAACTGATGACTGCGATGAGTGACTGTCTTTATCCTGCTGGAAACCTGAGAACACACCCATACACACGGCCACACACACACACACAGATAATACCTAAAGAAATGTGATGCATACATGCATGGGTGATTAAACCCATGGAGGCCACAGGGGCAGAATCTGGGGTGGTCTGTGTCCAAAAAAGCAGCAGAAATATATTGTAGCTTGATTTATGTCACCGTCGGTTCCACGTATGTGGAGTTATGCAGATAAGAAAGAGCCGAGCACAGCGGAGGGTTTTCAGGATAAACATCTTTCTCAGAGCTTTCATCTGTAATGCCTCAGTTTGTTTGGTGCTCACCAAAGCATAAGAAGTTTCCTGCCACACCTGCTGAGTCAACTTTTTTAAAAAAAAATTTATCCTAAACGGAGGTCAAACCTGTCAGCATCTCAACCTGACAGCTTCACTCAACATTACTTTTCTGTAAAAATGAGCAAAGCTGTAACATTTACTGAATTTATCCTGTCTCTTTTATACTAGCAGACCACCATGATTTTTTTAAATAACAGATGTACAATATTTGTTGATTGAAATCCTTAAAATTCCACTTTGTAAAATAAATTTAAAAAAACAATCAGGAAAGGCTCATATTTCACATAAATATGCTCAGCTGTTAAACTAAGCCAGTCTAACAGAACCAAGGCATCTAACTGCTTTCTGTGTAACTCTTTTCAACGTTGCTAAGTCTTTAGTCTATGATGATTTTAAAAAGCCTCAAAAGGAAGATATCTGTAATACACATCATGCCACATTTTGTATCTAATGTATCAGAACCAATATAGTTTTTTATTTGATCTGATGAAGATGAGCATTTATGCAGCTTTAGGTGGTTAAACAATTCAACCATCTTGTTTTTTTTGCCACCTCTTTTACTTTTTTTTAAAGTAAAAGAGGTTTCTTCAAACTTGTTTCTTCTAACAAGTGTTACTCTGTAATCTTAGCTGGCTCCCTCGATTCCTCTCAGCTATCCGTCCTGTACCTTTATATGTTGTTCTCTGAAGCTCAGGATCCACCCTCCCAGTTTGACTCATCCTGTCATCTTAGGAAGAACAGACAGAGGAGGAGGGAAGGGTTAAAGAGACAGGACTCAGCATGCAGAGCCACTTCAGTCAGGTTAGGAAGAAGGCAGGAAGAAAAAGCGAGCGGGAAAGCGTCTTAGTCCTCAAATTCTTTAAGAACTGGAGGGAAAGTCTGATGAGCTGTCACTATGCTGCTCTTTTTTTCTAACCACAACTGTAAAGAAGTTGCTTTAAACTAAATTATGGCTTTTAGAGACTTTGTGGAACTAGTTTTAATTTGAAAATGCATCTGAAAAACATATGTGTGGTATTTTGAAGTTCAGCATTTAGCTGTTTCTTCCTGAGTATTTTGTCCGCATCCTTTTTTAAAACTATATATATATTTGTGTGGTTCATGGTTATGTGTGACCTCAGACTTCAACCTGCACTGATCTCCAATAAAACAAGTATTTATTTTGCTGAGTTTTAGAAGAAAAATCAACCTTTAGATTCATTGGAGCTGAAGATCATAGCCTGTAAGCAGATCACACACGCAGAAACTCTTTATCTGTTTGAGTTGTAGGTGAAGAACATAAATGACTTCAGGTCAGTTTGATCATTCATCAATTCGTACCCGTTTTGGATTCATGCTTTGTCATTTTATTCATATTTCTCTACTTTATTTAAGTTTGTCAATAAATATTTAATCTAGGCAATAAATTAGTCATGGAAAACCTCAAATCTTGGAAACGTAATACCAGGACTGTAATTAGGAGGATGTGGGTCCCCCATCAGGCATGTTGCTGCAATTTACAGTAGATAAATAGTTAAATACAAATTGCCTTCAATGTTTTTAGATCTTCACGTTATATATATTTTTTAAAACAATCTGTGTGTATGTAATTGTTAGATATTTCTTGCAACATTTGTAGAAATATCTTCTTCCACACAAAATGACGTAACTATGCCTGTAGGTTAAATAGAAAACAAAATAAAACAAAAACTAAACTGTTTTCTTGCCCAAGTTCTCACAACAGGTATAAATCCTCTGAAATCCAGGTACGAATTGATGCATGGTTGGTACAAAACATCCTGTGGCACGAGGTTCCTGCACAAGGTACCAGCACCCACTCAAACTGAGTATTGACAAGTTTAAAACAAATGTGTTGCGTTTACAGTAGAGTAAAATGCAGAGAATGTATTAATAACAACATGTAAATATGACATTTGCTGCCCTAAACGAGACCTGTTCATATGTTTTAAACTGCATGAAACTGCCCTTGTTGTATATAGGACATGTTGTATTCACTGTACACAGATTTTGACTTTTTTTGGATTATACATATGGGGTTAAGAATTTTAATTTCTTGTTATTGTATTTTTCAGAGATGTTTTGTTATCTTTTAAGTTTATGTAAAAACATAAAAAGCCATAAAGGTCTTGAAAATATTTTCCTAACTTTGATTTGTTTCACCTCTTTTATTTGTTGCTTTTTATGAGGAAAACTATGCTTCTATTTTAAATGGTGTAAAAAAAAAAAAAAAAAGGAAAACAACCAATCAGAGTAGATGTGTGTCTTCAAACCATCCAATCACAGCCCGTATGAGCTTGGCAGTGATCTACAGTCGAAGGAGTGGCCGGATCTCATCTGTCATGCCTGAAACATTTTGACAGGTTCACTCACAAATGGAAACACTGACAAGAATTTGCCTCAACAAGTTATTTGCAATGACACGTTCCGCTGTGCTAATAGAAAAAAACAATCTTTTGCTTTTTTGACTTAAACTGACAAATCAAAGTTAATAAAAATGGCTACATTGACTAAGAGTGAACATTTGTTCAGGTGTTTTGTTTCTTTTGGCTTTTCAGTGCTTAAAAAATTCAAATCTTCTGAAAAACAATTTTGAATGTATATAAACTATCATAAAAATGACAAAACTTAATGTTTAAATATGTCCTTGTGTGTATATTGAATCTACATAGCATCTCAATGTCACCTTTAAATATGATAACTAAAATTCAATAATTTCTCAAAAATGTTACCCGTATTTGAGTGCACCTGTGGGGGCCACTAAATGATAGCAGTGGACAAAATGTTTTCACTGAAAACATTGTGTATTCAGGAACACAAAGCATCAAGTAGCTGTATAAATAAAGTGCTGTGAAATCTGAAGCAGATGAACAAAACGGTGTGAAACACGTTTTGCTTTGCTAAACAGCTGCAATAGACTTGCAGTTGTTGCACATTATCTTTTGCACATCCATGATGTGAAGCTCAAGTTTCACGTCACACCTCAAAGCTGCTTTATTAGATTTAGGTCTAATAACTGTGAAGGGCATTAGAGTACAGTCCATTATTTGCCCTGTGCAAGAAACCAATTTTTAAGAAGATTTTAGCTAAGAGATAATATTCTGCACGGAAGCAACGATTGGAATATGGGTACACTGTGATCACTAAAGGGTGATTACTGTCAGCAACAATTACTGTCAGGGAGGACTAACAGAGCTCTTCAGTTCTGCAACACCTGCAGTTGTGCTCATAATTTACATACTTATCACAACTCTGGATTTTTTTGGTGTCATATGTCCTTACAAGCTGACACAAAAGGCTATGAAAGGTAACCATCCTCACCTGTGATTAGCTGCTTGTAATCAGTGCGTATAAATAAATGGTCAGTGAGTTTCTGGACTCCTGACAGACCCTTGTGTTATTCATCCAGTGCTGACTGATGTCTTTTGTTTTTAAGTCATGGGGAAAGCAAAGGAATTGTCTTAGGATCTGCAAGAAAAGGTAACTGACCTATTTAAAACAGGTAAGGGACATAAAAAATGTTACCCAAGGAACTGACAATGGTCAGCAGTGCCCAAACTAATTAAAAACCAAACAATGAACAAGAAAAATATTACCAATCACTGCCAGTAAAATTATTTGGCTGCAACAAAAAAACCTACAAATAACAGGACTTTGTTTTGGCCAAAACCACAAATGTTACATTTGGAGAGAAGTCAACAAGGCTTTTGATGAAAGGTGCACCATTCATACTATGAAACATTGTGATGGATCAGCGATTTCCAAAGTGCTTTGTAGCTCACCCTTTGAGGAAGTCTGAGATACAAGGCACCAGAAACTTGTTCAAAATTAATGGCAGCGTGAAGGCAGCATGATATCAGAAAATACTGCTTGTACGATGTGCCTAGTGCCACCTGGATGTTCCAACCCAAAACACAAGGCCAAGTCGACCTGTCAGACCTGCAGCAAATCAAGGTTCTGGAGTGGCCATCTTAATTTCCTGACCTCAAAATCATTGAGCCACTGTAGTTCATGTGAGACCGCCCAGGATTTGACAGGGACTGAAGGTTTTTTGCCAAGAAGATTGTGCAGCTCAGAGAAAATAAAAACTACTACAAAAGACTCCAAGCTGTCATGGATGTTAAAGGGGGCGATACATGGTATTAACTGGGTTATGCAGCTGATGAGAAGAACTTCTCACTCTCATTCAAGCAATTTAGATATTAATGATCTGATGTTCAGAATAACATCAACTGCCTGGTAGAGAAAAAGGTATTGGTGACAATGCCATCATCAGGATTTATTCTAATTACAGAAGTAAGAAATGTCCGTTCGTCATCAATTTGAGTTGTGGAGGCAGCACCTTGAGCAGCGGTCCAAACTTCCATCTGTCTAGTCATTTGGGCTAACTCCTCTGAGGGAACCGGATGCATAAACCAGAACTAGCTAAGATTAACCAGAAGGACAAAAAAAGGATTGTGTGTTAGCGGAGATGATGTAGCAATCTCAGAAAGTATTTTAGAATCAGTGCATCGGATCAGAGACTCCTGGTCTTCAGGGCCCAAAGTCCTGCATGTTTCAGATGTTTTCCTGCTAAGGAGCCACTTTGCTCAGCTTTGGCTTAAATTAATGGGTGATTAACAAGCTTCTGCACCAATTGGACGTAATACAATCATCTGAATCAGCTGCAGGACAGTGGAATCGCTGCATCGGATGATGCAAAGGTTACTCTGGCGTTTTCTTCCAATAACCAAATCAATTTCTATATTTTAGTTAAGGTTCAACTAGTACTGCAACAGAGATAATGCCAAAGATAATCTCTTAGTGTAGTCAGTAGTGGTTACACCGAGGAGTGACTTCCTCTGATCACAGAAGAGCCATTTGGCATGTTGGGGTGTGTGTGTGTGTGTGTGGGAGGGGGAGGGGGGGCTGTTTTGCTTTTAAAATTCTGCACTGACTCCACCTACTCAGTATACTGGTCAAATGGTGCAGAGCAACTCCCTTCTCACTTTCCAGGTATTTGTTCTACAACACATGCAATTGTAGCAGGCACCCAAACTTCCAAACTAACGTTCAAGACATTAAGTAGCTGAGTCTTTGTAGTAAAACCCCAGAAGAAAGAAAGTGGCTGGAAAGGGAGTGTTTTCCCGCCTAACACCTAATACAGTCAGATCATGTTGTTCTCTTGGTGCGGTAAAGCCAGTATGACTGACAGGACTGGACATGCCTTCATTCAGGAATGTGTGGTACATTGATCACTGCAGGAAGGAAGGGAAAGACTGTCGAGTGGAAAACGTAACAAAATAAAAAACACTGCCTCATTAACTCCTCCTCTTCATTTTGAGTTTCTAGTAACTAAAATGCCTGACTATGACTACACATTTAGTCACACGTCTTATAGGCAGAAGAATGCAAATAACCTAAACCAGTGTCTGTACAAGAGCTGCAAACCTGAAACAGTGAATTTAAAATGTGGGAAAGCCCTGAAGGGCTTGTTTGAAACTGTCTTGTGTGTGATTTCTTTTTTTCCTGGCATGTTTGATCAACCTGAAATTTCAAGCACAATGTCACAAGGCATCATTCTGGATCAACTATTGGTAATTTATACTATGACAAACTGCTTTGGTGAACTAAATGTAATTATTATTTTTTTCTATGCATGAAAGAACTAAACCTAAGCATTGTCAAACTGTTAAAAACACAGACGAGTGACGGGACGGGTATGAAACTGGGCAAAAGAAAGAGGCTACAGAAGTCGAGCACACTAAATACAGTGGCTTGCAATAAGAATCAGATGAACTTCATCAGATTTTGTCACAATGACCAGAAATTTCAATATATTTCATATTGATTTTTTGGGATAGAGCATGTGTACTCAAATATGCAGTCAAATTCATTGAATTAGATCAGTGGTTTAGATAAGACCCGTTAGATTAAAAGTACCTTTAGAAAATAACCTTTAAATATTGAACATACTTCTCATTAAGAGCACATTTCTGTATTAAATGTTTTTTTAGTGGTCTGATGTAATATTCATATTTTAAACATTATGTTTCCGTTGCCTGTAAGTGACAAGTCATCATATTTATCAGAAATAAAAGCTTTCAAACATCCATTAGCAGATGTAATCTGTTCTGTAAAGATTTTAACATATCAGACATATCAGGGATGATGTTGTAGAGCAGCTCATTTATTGTAAATATAATAACTACAGACAAACAATTACAAAAAAAGCTAAATCAGAACACAAGGACACTTAACATACACCATGTTCACATTTTTGCCTCTCTTTTACTTCTTATGCAAAAGTTCCCTGTCTCTTTAGTCTCTTAGTTTGTGGAGCTCACCTTGCTGTTTCTGCAGCCTCACACTGTCATTAGGAATCTCATTGATTTTTTTATTATCTAGCATCTGAGAGCATCTATCAGCAAAACGATGCATTGCATCTTGCATAGATGGCTGACATCAGCATTTAGCTTGATGTAAGAACACGGCACTAACTAATCTGTCTGAGTCTGCTACATTTACCCAGCAGAAGGAGATCACCATGCTGAGGTGAGGGTAGTGCTGGCAGGCTGTACTGTACCTGTGTGATTACAGGGTGGAGTAATGATGGCTCTGGGGAAAAGTCAACTTAAGGGACAGAACCTCGCTTGTTTTACGCAGACAGGTTGGCTGTAGTTGCTTCATTGGCCAATAAAGCTCAACGATTAAATTGCATTTGCAGTTTACTGTCATTACAAAGAGCAATGATTTATATTTTGATGTAAACTTGTTTATGAAGGAATCAGAATCAGTTTGTTTGTAAAGTAGAGACGGCCTCTCACTAGGGGCTTCTGAGCACCACCAAGGATTTAGATGCTTGCGTCTTAAAATTTAATGGAGTGAGAGATGAAAGTGATATCGATTTTTCCAGCTAACTTCCAGGAATAAAAAAAGAGAAAGCGATGTCGAGCTTCCTTCTGAAGTTGTTTTGATTGAGGAATTGATTGATTTTTCATTCCCTGGCTTTCTTGTCAACAATCTTTTTTCTATTTGTACAAAACACAAACACACAGAAAGAATCAAGCACACATCCAAAGAAATGTCCCGTACTTCCTTTTATGAAAGCACTTCAGAAGTCCTGACATATTTGGTCTACTTCATCCTCTTCCTCTGTTTTTCCTGTTTCAGCCTCAATCACTTTGTTTTTGTCTTTGGCAGCCTCCTCAATCAGATCACCACACTCACTTATCAGAGCTCAGCTTACAAAACAACTGAAGTATATTTCCACATTCTAGAGTTGTCTTCATCAGATTGGAAAGTCTGTCAAGTTGATGTCTAACTTGTGCACGTGCTGTCATGTGGGCTCAGTTTTAAATCAAACATATTGACCTTTAGCTTTGTCACCTTGGAAATCTTCCTGAAAATCCAGATCAAAGTGTCTAGATGTGATTATATGAATTAAAAGGAAAAGGGGAACTTTGAAATAATAGAGGGTTATTTTTGAAACATCCTTCCCCTTTGCCATCATGAGCTGGAAATCTTTGAATTTAAAACTGTGACCTTTCAGACGGTCACAACTCTGTTACAAATGAAACCATTTGATCAGAAAACATGTGTGTAATTTCCCCTTTTGAACGAATTTTGCATCTGTTACGTAAACATGAACATATTGGCTACGAACTGGAACTCCGGATTGTATGGCATTTTAGGCAAAACGAGTTTTCTCTTTCACTCTGCTCCATGGGCTGGTGGATTTCACCTCTGTATTCATATCTGTAGGGCAAATGCAAATAGGTGAAGTAATATGCTTGACAAGGTTTTAGGGGGAGTACAAAGAACTGTTTGGTCTGAAAGTCCCTCCAGGAAAAAAACAACAAAAAAAACTCAGCAGCTGCTAACAGAGTCATAGAAGTGAAAGACTTTCTGTATACAGTTCAACTATTTATATACAATGTAGTAATCGGCACATTACTTTTTTTCCTCTCACTTTGACATTAAATCAAACTAATGGTTTCATGTGTAGGTCAGTTAGAATCAGAACTCCTATAATGTTTTAAGCACTTATGATAAGACGTTTATATTTATGGATCCAATAATACAATTTCTATGACGTACAACAGGCCACTGTTGCTATGGCGCAGATAAATAGAGTTGAACAAAACATCATCAAAACAACAAGAAGCAGTATAAGAACTTCATGTACAGGATTATTAAGGATTATTATGGAGGAAAAAGGGACATTGCTGAGTTTTATTTTTAGTTTGGCTGTATTTTATTAGTTATTGACAGGTTTTTATTGGAACATGGAATACATAGTGTCCCCACATCCCTCCCTCATTTTGACAATCAGTTTCATTTTCCCTTAATCGGGCTTCCTGTAAGTCAGGGTCTGAGGAATTCCTAAATCTTTGCGTGTTCCAACAAAATCAGATTCAAACACTGTGTTTAAGAGATAAAGAGAAGAATTGAGGAAATTCGTGTAATCTGCTGGGTGTGTAATTACTGGCACACTGACAAAGTGATTTGTCTGGACATGTCAGCCAAGAAGTCACAATCACATTAGTCAAAGATCCGCAACGGAAACAAATGCTGATTGTTTGAATGTATTCTCTTGGAGTGAAGCAGCTGAAGGTTTCAGGACAGAGAGAAAATGACAAACCCTGACTGGTGTGCCTTTAAAAGAGCCAGGGTGTCTGATTTAGGAGCTTTCTGAAGGATTAAGTGGAAAAAGACAGCGGTTGAGGTGTGATTCCCGGGCATATTTGTGGTGTGATTCACCTTTTTGATGCAAATGTCAGCTTCTGTGTCAGAGGTGAAATACGTGCTGCAAGAAATTTGAAGAAATGTTCTTCAACACGCACAGCGATTAGCGCAGAATAGAAACTGCAGAGTAAATATGTTCTTGCTTTATAAAGACTAGATTTTCATAGGAAATCGCCATAAACCACCATAATTATTAGTTTTAGTCAAACATCAGGATTGCAGGGGAGCTCTTCAAAACTGATGATTTCTCATCCAGCAAGTTTTCTTTTGCTGGTAAGAAGACAGTCATGACAGCTGCCTAATGTGGAAAAGAAGAATCAAACATTTACTGGAATGTTGCAACACACTGACTTCCTGAAATAAGACTGTCATTCATTGTACATTTCAAGAACTCATTGGATAATATAAAACTTCCAGTGAAATCCACAAAATGGAAAAAAAAAAGATATTGTCATATTTCTTATTATGATGCTTAAGTGTTTTTTTTTAACTGTTTAGACTTGGAAATCATTATTTTGGACAAAATATGTAATTTAAAAAAATATTTTTTATGTGAATCTGTGAGAAAAATATGAATAAAGTCCTTTTGAAGGTTTGGAGCTCTTCAAGTTAGTTTATTCTTCACAGGATCTAACAGACATGAACTCTTCATATTTGTTTGGTCATGAAAAGAAAAGAGGAAAAAGAGAATTATGTTACACTGAATGTGGAGTTATCGATTAGAATACTAGACACTGCAGATATGCTTGAATTTTCACACCAAACCGTTTAATAAGTTTACAGAGATTGGCCAGAAAAAGAGCAAATGCCTTGTTTATGTAAGAGGAGCAAACTGGGCAAACTGGTCTGAGGCGCAGGAAAGCAACTGTAACTCATATAACCACTGGTTACAACTGCAGTGTGCACAACGTCATCTCTAATTTCACAATGCATCAAACCACAAAGTAGTTGGACCTCAGCGGCAGAAACCCGGAATAGGTGGCACTCCTGTCAGTTTGAAACAGGAAACTGAGGCTGTACTTTGAACAGACTCACAAAAATTGGGCCAGAAGTGGGTGTACACAAAATGAATAGTAAAACTGGAATTTGAGTGTTTCACAGCACATTAGTCATGCCATTTAGAGGGGAATTATAGAAATTTATAATCACACATTTTCACACTCACTTAAATAAACTAAGAGACTGGGCCTTTGCAGCAATGATATAGTTTACTGGTTTATTTACTGCAGTCAGGAAATTTTACATGAACCACCAGATTTTTCCTAGAAATTCACTTAAAGTGCAAATAAGTTCTTCCCCTTAAATTTGATTGTTTTGAAGACAACAGTTTTGAAAGAAAAACAAAACAAAAAGAGGGATAAAAAGCATAAAAATAACTAGTTCTGCTTCTGAAACACATAATCAAAAAATGTGCTTAAAATGAACACAAGGCTGGGAATGGATGAAGGGAGGATCTCTCCATAAATAGTGACAATCAAGGAGTAAATATATGCAGGGCAAAGTAACTGAATGAGTGGGTACAGGTGAGTGGTGAGTATCAGGTGGCATTGAGTTGCCATGGAGACAGGCTAGTGGTAATTGAAATGAATGGGAGACGAGGATAAAACTTTGAAATGTTGTTGTAACTTTTCAATATGAGCTGATTGAAGGTGACAAAAACAAGTAAATCAGCAGTACATAAATAACTACTAAAATACAAAAACGTATAAAATATTAAAGTTCTACTAACTAAATGTGACTACTTTGTCAATTTACTCAGCCAAAATTAGCTTTATATGCCAATCAGGTTTACACACATAAGCTATTTCAAAGCACATCTTTAATGTGGCGGTTATTTTCTGTTTTGTGACATCTCGGTTTTGTCTGTTTTGGGTGTTTGTGGTTAAAACTGCTTAAAGAGGAAGGATGTTGTTGTCTTTGGTTCTTAGGAAGTGCAATGTGTTTAGAGGTAAAATGAGTAAGCGGATAGCTGACGCACTGCTAACCAAGCTGAGCAGAGAAGTCCTACAATGACATTAACGTCAATGAAAATAAAGATAGGGAAGTGAATGATTCAGAAAATATTTTCCACGACTCCTCCAGATGTTTCTCATGTAATCCTGCAAACATAGTTAGAAAAAAGTAAGGTTTGTGTTTCTGGAAAAAGCTTCATGCATGACGTGTGAAGGAGCAGAGTGATCAATTGGCAGTGATTCCAGTAAAATCACAACTCCCAAGAAAATTACATAAATAGTTTTTAACAGAACTCCTATAAAAAACTTTAAAGAGCACTTTAAATATATGTTTAAGTTACTATCCATTTTTATTTGTTCTTATTAGTTTTAGAAATTGAGAAATATATGTAATTTATTGGAAATTGAAATATAAATGTGCAAATTAATCCAGAAAATTGCATTATGACTTCCCTTTTACTTTAACTTGTCAACTGTAAAAAGGACTGATTAGGCATCCTGTGTTTTACTTACTATCTTCTCTTGAATTAGACAAGTGATCTACATCTGTTTGCATAAATTTATCATTTAAGAACAGAAAACAGGTGAGAAATATAATTATAAAGAGAAAAACGTATTTTATTTTATTTCTTTATTTATTTTTCTTAGTTAAATGACAGAAAAAGAGTTTTTAATTCTGTTCTATTTTTGGCTGAATTATATAATTTAACCACTGATTCATTCTTTCCATGCTGCTACTTGTGTCATTCATGCAGTGATGAATTTCCTTGAGTGGCTTCATCAACTTGTCTAAACATTTTTTTGGGTAATTGCAACAGTGTCCAAATATTATGTAATATTTTACATCTTAGTGTAATGTTTCATTTTGAGTTATCTCACCGAATATTTTTATTGGCTGCTGCCAGGTGCCGCTGTCTAAACAGCTCAGATAAGTGCTGCAAAAACTGAAACTGTAACCGTGCGGTTGTGCTGATCAAAGGAGGCAACAGATCAATTCAATAAAAAATTGTTCACTCGCTAAGCATATTAGTTAGTTAGTTAGTTAGTTAGTTCGTTTTTGACATATATTATTTTGTACTGATTTGATTACAAGAAACATGGGGAAAATAGTCAAAAAGAAACATTTTTAGTCCTACTATGTAAAAGGCCAGCCTCTACTGCAACCCTATGTATGCTAATGATCAGAGAACAAATCAGATGGCTTCTTCTAATCAGAAGAAAGTTATTTTTCTCAGTTCAACCACTTTTAACATGTTATAAGCTGGGAAATGGGTTTGCCATATAGTTAAAGGGAGATCCTGATGTCATTCAGGTATCAGTTTTCCTTTAGCAAGAATCAATAATATCCTCTAATGTCCTCTTTGTCAAATATGGGGCCATTCAGATGTCGTTTCATTTGCCCCCAATCTTGATGGATTCAATTTTGCTCCTACTGGTTGATTTTCTGTTGATCTGCACTGCCCTCTGCTGGCGGCTTTTTGCTATTAATGCCAAGTATGTGCAATTGATTTTGTTTTGTAAATAAATAATGTTTTCTTTTTTTGTGTGTCAATGATCGCTAAACTCATGAAAAAAAAACATTGTGAATTGTTTTAATTATAAATTTAAAATCAACATGTGGAAAGATTTAGGTGAAAGGATTATTTTTTTCAAAATACCCCCAGTAACATCAAAGGTATGACGTCATTTTTAAGGCTGGAGTTGAATTTAAATTGTTAATTTCTTTTTGCAGATTTTTTTTCTTTTCTACCTTCAGGCTTTCTGGTAAAGACAGGTTCTGATTCTAACAAAGAAAGTGCCTTGAGGTGACACGTGTTGTGAATTGGCGCTAAATAAGTTGTACTGAACTCTTAAAATTCCAAAAGTCAATTTTAGGCGATTTGTAGATGCTTTTCATCCCTTTTTTGAAGGAAATTTCTAAAAATACCCTGGGGCGTTTCAGATGTTTCATGTTTTTGATTTTTAATTTCCATTTACAGAATACAGAGTGCAGATTTCCCTTTCTGATCTTCTTGCCTGAGCAGAATTTGTAACATCACAACCAGTTTGGACCAGCCCTGCTTGCTCTGAAATAAATACAAATTTAAAGGTTTTTAACGCCATATGTTGGTGTTTTGTTGTTTTTTCGTTTTTGTACTTTTCCTATACTTTGCCTTTTGTTGTTATCAACCTTTTTTTCTCTTTCTGTATATACTTTCCAAAGGTTTGCTTTTAAATTGCTTTTATATTTTGGATATTAGCCCAGTTTGTGTTTGTTGACATCCAAAATCCATCTGAGAGGAAAATAAAGTTAGAATAACGGCCAGAAAATCCTTAGAACGGTCTGATTTTAAACTAAGTGGTTAAATCTAAAAACATAAAAAATGTCCAGTTTGCATTAAAGCCTGCATGTTTGATAATAAACCCAGAATTCACTGTGGACATTAAAGGTAATTGTTTTATATTTACTAGAATTTTTTTACATTCTGGCACTAGGTTTTCATGTTTACCGAAAAAAATGGTGCAGCTGCACAGAATATGCATAATATAAACTAGGAGCAAGTTTGGCGACAATCCAGAAACAGAGGTCAAACAAACCCACAATCTGCCAAATTATAGTTTGTGTGAAATACCAGTTTGTGGATCTTTTCTATTTTAACTCATTTACATCGACTGCTATGAAAAACTAACTGAGGACACGTTTGCTGCATCCACAGATTTTGAGTAAAGTAACAGCCAGGTGCTGCCAGCTTGTATATGCGTCTCAGTAAATTAGAATATTGTTGGCAAGTTTATTTGTTTTAGTAACTAAATTCACTACGTGAAACACATTATATAGATTAATTACACACAGAGTGGTGTTTTAAGCATTTCTTTATGATGCATTTCTTCTTTAAGCAAATAAAAGCATATAATTTATTGAAAACTATTTTTAACCAGACTAATAAAATATTAAATTCTTTAAAGGTTGTTAATCCTAAAAGATACTTTCAACCTACAAAATAAGCCTTATTGAAACAGGAGTCAATTTTACTGTCATGTTCATGTAAATCTTACAGTCTTTTAGGGTTTGGTTTGTGAAAAACATCTTTATTGATTATAAAATTAAATGCTTTTCATTTCTGTTTGATAAAAAGTGCTGTCATACCATTTAATTTCTTTATTGTGTTCTGTTTCTGTGTTTATTCTCTTAGGTTCCCTAATTTGTAGCTTGGTTTTATCTAGTTTTTTTCCCCTCTATCTTAACTATTGTAATTTCCTGTATTTTTGTTCTCTTCCACAGCTGCTCCAAATGCCACTGATTAGCTCACCTGTATCCAAATTGCGTTCTGTCAGTTTTCTGTTATCATCCTCCTTCACTGTGCTCTCTTAGATCATGTCTGCATTTTTGTTCTTCTAAAACCTTAAAAATATAGCAGCAAAATGAAAATGCACAGAAATAACTGATTAGCAGCAGGTCTGACCACTTTTGCCCAGTTACATACATTCAAAACAGCTGAAAAATAAACTTTTAGCTTTTTTTTTGCTCTCTTGAAACATAGAAAATGAATCACGAAACTTCTAGAACAAGGCTGAGATGTTGGTCTAGTTCTGCACAGCTTCGTAATGCCACAGCAAATCAAAACATCCAAGCTAGTATAACAATCTAAAATCAGATGTGAAGATATTTGACTGGCAGCTAAAATGTTAAATGACCAGACAATAGTCCCAATCCTGAGCAGACTGGTTGAAAAAGAAAAGAACCAAGGTTTTGCAGTGGTCTAGTCAAAGTCAAAAATCATGTAGCAGAACCTTAAAAGAACTGTGTAGTAACAAAAGCTCACAAATCTTTAAAAAAGAGCTGGTGAAATTATTCCACAGTGATGTAAGAGATCAATAAAGTGAACCAGTAAACAACTACTAAATAAAAACATCGTAGTCAAACTCATTTTCAATACAATGACTTTTTAAAAGTTTTTTTTTTATTCCAAATATGTTTCTATATATTGAACATCAGAGGGAGGAACCCCTCCTAGAGTCACCCCACACATCAATATTGATAATAATCATGATAACATCAGAATCATCAGAATAGTGTCCTTCTGTCCTCCCTGTTCTGGTGTGAACAGCTGAAATCTGCTGGTACAAATCTGAGGGAGGAAAACAAAAACAAAAACCTGAACATAGTCAAATGTGCAACAGAACAATGTTCACACTTGCATAGCTGAGTTTGTGAGGACATGCATTATCCCAATGACTTAAGCCCCATTCAGACCTGGATCTGAAACTTTCAACGCCTGAACTCAACTTAGTTCTCACAAAGATAGCCAAGCACACAGTCTTGCACACGCACACACACGCAAGCATGAACACACTTTAATTAGTCAGTGACATTTAGGTTTTCATCAACATTCTCCACATTTGCTGCTGCCCCGATATTACAGTTTATATGAAAAAGTAAAATGAAATCACAAAATGAATAAAAATGTACAGGCACTGCTCTTCAAAACTGTTTCATTTTTCTCTAATCACAGTTACACAACCGTAAGCCTTTACATGTGGAACTGCTATTCATAACCAACATGTTTATGATGATCCAGGGTCGGGGAATTTGATTATAAATGAATCTTCAAGAAAAATTTCCATTGTATAAAAAAATATAATAATATTGCAAGTAACACTCCAATTGGACACAATGAAAATACGATCACAAATTTAGTGTGTTGTTTTGCTTCAGTTTGCCCACAAGTTTACAGTCAAATGTGTTTCTGCATGTGTGTTTGTGTGTAGGGGTGTTCTTAGGTGTGTGTAGAGTACAAAGTTTCCAACCTCTTTTGAGCCACAAAAACAGCCTAAAAACAGCATAAACGGAATAAACTGACCTAAAACAGATTGAACTGCACTGAGGTAGTTCTTCACTATCTGAATGTTCAGTAAATTTCTTTTTCAAGCATCTTTATCAGAGGTAAAAGAGTCCATATAGTCTTAATTAACACAACTTTGGATTTTTTATTAGGTTTGCAAAATTTTCTGCAACATTAAGAAATAAAAATCCCCAAACATTACAGTGCATCCTCGGTATTTGCTGGAGTTTGGGACCATACCTGCTTGGCAAAAGCTGAAATTTGCAAGTACTTGAGATCCCCGCTAAATGCTTATAAATGCCTAATTTAATAGTTTAAACAACAAATACCATACTGCTATCATGATACTGGACAACTTAACATCCATGGTCTTCCTTATCTTCACTCTTGGGGGAACAGCAGCAAAGAAAATCAACGCCAAAGGAAGATGACAGTCCTAGATTGTTGCTTTGCAAACACCATCCAATGGCATGTCAAGTATCATTGCAGCCGGGCTTTTCTTCTTATATTATATTAATATTGTTTTTTTTATATAGCGCTTTTTTGCAGTCATTTTTGACCACCCAAAGCGCTTTACACACCGATACGCAGATCGGTAGGCAATTTGGGGTTAAGCGCCTTGCCCAGAGGCACATCGACATGTGACAGGAGGAAGCTGGAATCGAACCTACATTACTCTTACCACTCTCCCACAGTCGCCACAGAAACAAGAAATGGCAGCTTCTTCCCAAGCTGCCATTTCTTTTGAATATCTTAAATATGCTCTACAAAAACTGACAGTGAATACTGAATCCACATATCCTGCACCGTGAATAGACAGGGTTCAAAGTAGTGAAAGCACACAGCAATGCAGTGTTTTTTTTTTTATAATTGAACATCATTTGAAAGATCACAGTTTTCAGTGTTTTAATTTTCTTCATCCATAAAACAAACAAACAAAAAAATATGGCATTAGAAATTTAAATCGTAACAAAGCTGCATTAGCTTGGTCACATCTACACCTTAAAACATTTACTAAGCTGACCAATACAAATTGGTAAGTTTAGTAACACGAACATTTTATGTGCAGTCAAACAAAAATCACTCGATAAGACCGGAGGATCAAATTGCGGTCCTTGAGGGCATCCAAGTCGAGGCATTTCATTACTGTATGTTTTGTGGTTTTATGTTGATTGACATGTGCAAAAACACACAAAAAAAACCTGTACAGGCATGCATTGCAAAACTGCATTGCATGCCAAGTACATAACTGAACTGCTTGTTTCTTCCCTTAACAGTGATGTTCAGAGTGAAAGATAAACTACAAGCAGTTCCCATTTCTGTCATGTGACCCGTTCCGCACTTTGTGCTCAGATGCATCTCCATTTAGCTATTAGATCTGACAACGTTCAAAGAACAAGTTCAAGTTTAAGAAGCAGAAGAAGTTTCTCTGTAAGAATTACTGAAATTATACAAAAATGTTTCATGAGCTGAGTTACCAAGTCATAACCAGAGAGAGGAAACATGCAAGTGTTATCCTACAGTAAAAGAAAGACAAATAGGCGATATTATAGCAACTAAAATGTCTTTGGTGACACAGTTACACCATGAATCTAATGCATTTCATTGGACTTTTAAGCTGTAGTGTGATATGCCGATACATATCGGTTTTTGCCGATATACCGATCTTAAATTACTTGGATCAGTATTAGGGGATAAAAATCTCAATTGGTACAACTCTCATTATTGTATCTTCTGATTATTATCTGAAATAATATTTTCCAGTTTTAATGCACTTGAATAATATATTTCGTATTCCAATTGTGGCCACTTAATCATCCTTATTAAAAACATTGATAAGTCTGGTTGAAGGTTTTGTATTTAGAGGAACAGTCTAGTTAGCTTTAAGCTATGGCTAACGTTGTGGAAATAACCCTGCTATTTACCTAATTAAGCATCTTGGTTTCACAGAAAATTATATAAAACTGATATTTTTTGGCTGGAAGAAAGATAATTTTCTAAAGTAAGATCTGGAGATGTTTCCCCATTTGACTGCTTACTGGAACATCTTGAAATTAGTTTTCCACTCCTGTTAGCCTCACTTAGCCTAGCATGCTAAGAAAGAGATTCAAACTGCTAACTTGACTCAGTATAAATTTTATACATCTGAATTTTACATTAACCTAATGTGTACAAAAATATATGTTAAAGTGACATCTTGAGGTGTATTTTAAATTCACCTGCTCATCCATTTTGTGACATCAGTGTCATTCGATAATATAAATAGCCTATATATGCTAAATTAAAAACTACAAACCAAAAGGCCTTTGCACAAGTCTACACATATTATATTATCCTAATCCATCCTCTAATAAATTTGAAAGTGCCAAAAGCTAGCAAATGTTGTCCCAAGGGTTTAATTAATCAAACCTTTGTGGAAATTTTACAATACAAGGCAGAATAGAAATGCTATATTGTCAAGGCGGTTTTGCTGTTGTTTACAGTAGAAAAATAAGTAAAAAGCTGGTCCATCCAACCAACCATGAAGAAGACGTTAGCTGAAAAAACATATGTGACCATTTCAGGATCGATTCATGCATCCTGCTGATAATACTGGATCAGCACATCTAAAAGAAGACTGCACACTTCTATAAACAGCTACATGTTCTTTATATCTGAATGGTTGATGCACATCAGACAGTTTTTCTGATTTAATTTTAGACAATAACATTCATGTGCATGATTACTCTGCTGACATAAACTGAAGAATTGAGACATGGTGTGCAAAGGCCTTAAGTGATGTTCTTCTCCCCAAACAATGCAAAAAATAATACTTTTTATTTTATTTTTTTTTACCTAAAAACGTTGCTATGCAACTGGTTGTCACATCTTGAAGTTGTGTAACATGACATCTCAAAGATTTCAAACTTTTTTTCTTTGTTTTTTGTTGCTTTCTTTATAAAAATAATGAACTCTTGTTGCTTCTCAGCCCTTTACCTTCAGATGCCTCACAGTGCATTTTTCTGACTTGATACATTTTCTATGTAACAGAAGAACTACCTCAGCACAGTTTTGAACACTTTAGGCAAGTAATTACTTTTTTGTTTATCTGCTCTGTGGATCACAGCACCAACCCGCAGGAATCTTTACAAACAGCAAAACAGTATGGGGGAAAAAAAGCTACATCCTCCTTCCACGAACGTCCAAAAGAGTGACAGAAGACCATGATTACTGTACAACTGCTCTGCTACCACTTGTCTGCGGGAAGGTTTCCTCTTACACAAACACCTACTTCAGTATTCAAATGGAAAAAAAAAGAAAACAAAAACAACCGTGACCTCTGCCTGTTTGTGTCTCAAAGTCGTCTATTCTTGCAGTGGGAGGTTTTGCCGAGGTAAGAGATGGTGGACTGAATCTGAAGTTGTTCGCTAATTCTCTGTTTGCCTATTCGTGCAACTGCTTCAAGTTGCAAATTCCAGAGTTCAATTTATTTAATCCTCTCCGCTACCAGGTTAGAGGGCTTAGAATCAATCATCACTCAGTAAAGGTTTGTAGTATGAACTGAGCCAAAGGCTCCACTTTGAGGGATCCACCCTACAAATGGGTCCAAATAGTTTCTTCTCTCCTCTTCCTCAGGAGTTTGGACAGGTACAGCTGTGTTGCTAGGGCCAAAGGAAAAGTTTGAATGTTTTAAAATGTATCTCTTGAGTCTTTACTCAATGTTTTTAAGCACAATTGTGTCCGCCAAGTAAGTCCGTTGGTGGGTACGGTGGTGCTTTGGCAGGCGGCGGCCTGGGTGGAGGTGCGGGTCTGTTTTTCGCCCGTAGTGGGCTTGCTGTTCCCCCATCACTGTCGGCTCTGTCTGTTGAGATTGGGGGAGGAGGTGGAGGGAGGCGGGGTAATGACATGGATCCGTGGTGGTAGTGGAGGTGGTGGTGGGGATTATGGCGATGGTGATGTCCCGACATCGCCAGCGAAGGAGGGATACGGGAGCAGGACGAGGCAGAGGAGGAGGAAGAAGGTGGAGGAGGTGGGGGAGGGGTGAGTGTGGTTGGCCGCAGACTTTGGATCCGCCGGCACTCCTGGCAGATGCGGACATGGCTGCAGCTCTGCAGGAAGCTGCGTGGCGGGGCGGGCGGAGCCTCAAAGGCTGGCATAGGGGGAGGTGGAGGAGGGTTACTAGAGGCAGAGTTGACGCCTAATGGATCGTCCAAGAGCCTCTGTGGCCCTGGGCCCAAATCAGGTCCTGTCGCCATACCTGCCCCCAGTCCTGCCAAGCCCCCAGTCAGGGGCCCAGTGCCACTGTAGAGTTTCCCATTGCTGAGTCGCATCTCTCGTACTAGCCGAATTGGCCTAGGGCCTGCTAGAGCTAGTCGGGAGGGGTGACGCAGAACTCCACCCCCAGCACTGCTCAGGGGGCGTCGCCGACGAGCCCGGGAACTTTTCTTACAAGAAACTGCATTTCGAAACTCTGTCATCATCTCCTGACAAACAGAGACCTGAGAGACAAAAGGAAGATAAGAAAAGATGAAATCAGCGTATGTGTGTGTGCAGCTTCTTCCGAATCCACATCCAACCAGTGCTATCTCTGCACACTAAAAACATCCAAAGGAGAGAGTCAAATCAATAACAGATAAATACAAGAGAACAGAAGCCAAAACAACAAACCCTGACTGCAGAGGACAAACAAGTGAAAGACAGCAGAATAAAAATATGACTTTGCCTCAATTCATGTTTTGAATTTTTCTTGTCATATTTTTGGGTCACTTTCTTTTATTCAAAACCTTAAAATATAACTGTACTCTGTTTCTATGACTACTAAAGTACGCTAATCTTATCCTCCAAGTTGTGCAATTGTGAGTTGCACGGAGACGCAAAAAAATACTGAATATCTTCAAGTGGTCAGCTTTCGAAAATGCATTACAGGCATATTTTGTAATTAAATAGCTTTAAATAAAATGATGGCTAGGAAATTGAAGAGTTAAACATGTTAAACAATATAACTAATCATCCCTCTCTTCGGTCAGGCAGAGAGCCGACGTGGAAGCGAACAAAAACATGGCTGTCCTTAGTGTCACTGCTCAGGTAGGCACAGCTTGGCTCTGCCTTCCCAGTTAATTTTATTCTAAGGATTTGTTTGAGCATATGCAAATGGTAAAGGCACAACTTGAATTAAAAGGCAGCCTGTTGAGCTGCCATTTACATAGACTCTTACATTACCTACATAATAAAATTCAGGTAATATGCAGCCCTGGGAGCAGGACATTCATGAAATAATTTTAAAATTTTATTTGAAGAAAAGCAGAGGACAAATCTATGGAACATATTTAATTCAGTTGGACATACAGAGCTGCATGATATTAGAAAACCTGTGACTGTGATAATATTATTAAAGATTGCACTGACAATATCAGCTGTGATATATGTGCCTATTTTTCTCCTTCTTATCTGTGCCTCCATCACGCTTGTGTTACATGTGAAATTCATTTCTGTTACACTTGGAATATTTTAGCCAACATTTATTGCACTCCAAACAGTCCTTTGTAATATTGGCACTGCAGATATTGCAATGAGGAAATATTAGCTTTGTATTGTGAGGCCTTACTGTTGAACATACAACATTCATTAATGTCTCTGAGTTTTCTGGTTTTTTTAAGACAGCATGGTGAGATGCTTGGTTGATTTGTGTTGTGGAACATCTCATTCTGATGTGATTTGATCCCAATAATTTTGACAATGCAATTAAGCTACATTTGTGTCCAGCATGACACGACTTTTTGTCTGCCATTGCTCACCTGACCCCAGATCCAACCGATCTAACGGACTCTGTATTGGCAGAAGCATGTTCTCAACAGACTAGGATAAGGATTGGTGACAAAAGGTCCTAATCCTGACAATTACTCTTCATTCTTTAATGGAAACAATTACTTTATTTTCTCATATTTTCCTTGCTGCAAGAGTGCAGCTTGTATCTCTTTTTATCCATGTGCTTCTGTTTGTCACTGTGTAAATGGTCACAGAATATATTTTTAGACGTGGAGTTTGAGTCTGTGGTAAAAGGATGGCTGTTTGTGAACAAAGGCTGCCATTTCCAGTTCGATGTTTTTTTTAAATAGAATGCGGCCTGACTGAGAATGAGGACAGACATGTTTATGCTTTTCTTTCAGTGCAAGAGAACAGAAGTTTATCAGTGCTGCCCAGCTTTGCTCTATGTTTACCAGACTTGAATCTTCCTGTTCACTTCCAAAGCTGCAAACCTATGACTTGTTGACTGTTTTCATTTGATTTAATGTCCTTGTTTGCACAAAACAGCCCTAAACATTTACTAAAACTTAAATTAACTGAAAAGACAACAAAAGAAATAAAGACGTCAGACTGCTTTGATGTTTTTATAACCCTTTTATTACAAGCCAGATGACAAATTCACATCACAAATTTATAGATAGTTTTTCTTTGCAAAGTTATGAAGTGTTTATGTGGCTATGGTGCAGAAACTGTGCTCAAAGCTCAGGAATGGTGCAGTAGGAGGAAAATGCAAGAGGAAGAAGAGGATGCAGTTTTACCTCGCCTGTCTCAGCTGTGCGGCGAGTTGACCACACAAACTCCATGATGGCCACAAACACAGCTACGATGAGGCCACAAATCAGAACTACAAAGATCCCGCCAATATTCTCCATGCCGAGACCTAAAAAACACAAAAACAAAGGGATCACAAGAAATTATTTTTTTATTTTGTTTTTGATCAGATGAAGATGACCCAAACTAAACCAAATTAAAACAGAACATTTGGAAAGGTCAATTTCAAGAGCCACACTTAGGTCTAATTATTACCCGATTTGTACAATCAAAAATCATATGAAATAAGTAAAAACAAAAAAAATCTCAAAACACAACTTTTGATCCATGCTTTGATCCACAGGAATCCAAGAACAGCTGAGAAACAAGGTAGTTGATTATTCAATGTTTTGTGACTTCATCAAACCACAGCAAGATGCAAAATATAAGAAAAGATGGTAATAGTTCACAATAAGTACAGTAGTACATTGAGACCTCATTCATTAGGTCACGAAAGAATCAAAAACAACAATTACAGAACTTCAGGCGACTCAAACATTTCTGATGGAAAAAGTTGTCATTTTTTTTCAATACCTTAAACTTGGGTGATGGACTGAAAGCGCACCAGTACCACATCTGAATGTCAAAAAAATTACAATGAAAGCTCTGGAGAGGCCTAGTTAAAGCCTAGACTTCTGTTTGATTGAGATGCTGTCATGACCTTAAAACCACCATATTGGCTGAAAAATGCTGCTGAATATGAACAATTCTGTTATACCGCTCTAACCATGTCAATCGCACACTGGTGGCAGTTCTTGGCACCAAGAATTAAACAAACATAAGTTTAGTGGTCAATCGCTGTTCACATAGGGCCCACTGGTTCTGGGTAGCTTTACTCTTCAGATTATGAACATCCTATGGGATGCGTGACTCTCTTGTATGGATAACAAGCCTGTGTTTAGATGCTGTGAGGTCCTGTTTCTGAATGTAGTTCATGTCAAGAACTGAGTGGAAAACTCAGGAGAGAAGCTGCCAGAGGAGATTTTACAGTATGAAGGCTGCTTTATGTTCCTTTTTTTTTCTCTGCTTTCTCCTCAGTGATTCAAGTTTGGTGTCTTTAATCCCTGTACAGAAAGAAGGGATTGTACAGCTCTTCTTTGCTGGAAGCAGTCTTTATGGGAGTCTGGTTAGTCCTGTTAGAAATGTATTGTGGTATTTTTCCCTTTATGCCTTTATTGTCCATATTTTTCCCGTTGCACAGTTCTAGTTTGCCAAAAGCGTGTTAAAAAAGGAAATAACTGAATATTTCTCATTCGACTTTATCTTCACTACCTCTAACATCCCTAAATATTCAGTGAATAACTAATCAGATTTTGAAGTCCTGCAGTATCTTATCTTGTGTGCTCAGATTTAATTAAGGTTTTCTTTTTATGTGCAGTAAGACTAGCTTTTGTGGAACTGTTAGGAGCATTTTTGGCTGCTCAACTTGACTATGGGGATGGATTCTGTCCTTAGATGCCCTCCGTTGCCAACTGCAGGTGATGGATGTTAGAATAAGTACCTCTCAACCTATGGATGAATCTGTGACAGCAGTAAAAAGGTTGTCAAAGACAGACTGTGGCAAATGGGTCAAGAAGTGAAATTGCAGTTCTTTCTTCCCAGCGACTAGAAGACTCTATAA
>CAEFZY010033682.1:0-23775 GCA_903066815.1 Brachyrhaphis roseni | reverse complement strand
TCCGATCTTATATAAAAGGAGGAATACATTTCCACTAAAAATCTTATAAATTTTGTAGAATTATTTTTTTTTTCAGGGTTTGAAAAGTAAATAATTTGCTAGAAAAAACTTTGAAATATTTATAAAATAAAAAGCAACAAAAATAATAATTAATAAAAACTTAAAAAGTTGTGAAAAACTAAAAAAAAAAGATTACAATTAGGATGCCTTTCAAAGGTTCCAAGACAGTTTGGGAATTTGTTAGGGCCATTGTAGCTATATTTATATAAAAAAGGAGTAATTTTCACTAAAAATTTTGTAAATATTTAGAATTTGTCTGGAAAAAATTAGAAAATTTCTGAGTTTGAAAAGTTAAAAAATTAACTAATGTACAAGTTCTTATTGTATAGACTTCCTTTTTACTAATGCAGTCCAGTTTTTGCTCTTTTATTGTTTTGTTTTATTTATAAGTCCAACTTATATGACAGCATACTAGCATAAATTGAAAGACTTTGAATGAAATTATAATTAGGATGCCTTTCAAAGGTTACAAGACAATTTTGGGGTTTGTCGATGTTTATCACACTTTTTAGATGCTGTAAATTACAAATCCAGTTTATTATCAGCATCAGTGTTCCTGTACAGACTTTGGGCTTTCCTCTGCCTGAGTTAAACATTCACACAATCCAGCCAACACAAACTGCTTGCAAGTGTAAGTTTAGTGGATGTGAGTGGCTTCTGTGGCAAGATTTTCTCCTCATTTTGCTTTTTTTGTGAACAGATTGATTTTCAGTTAACGAATCACTGAGTAACACGAGTGTGCATCTGCTTAGCAAGAGTACATTATGACTGCATCAAGAGTCCTACTTCCAACATGTTCCTCCATCTGCCTTTTTGCAAAAGAAAGGAAAAATTTACCAAAGCTGATACTTCTCGATATAGACACAGTGAGACCTTTATTCAAATAGTTGCATCTATTTAACTTTAACCCTTTGCATCGTGACGTCACAGATCTCAGTGCTGGAAGCCAAAAAACTGCTTCACAACGATGAATAGTATTGGAGAAATTAAATAGTAGTGAAGGAAAAGGAAGATATTTCTTTTTTTTAATATAATTTAAGGGATAAGTATAAGGTGTCCAGCAGATGGCAGTAGTTCAACAACAGTGGATGCAAGCTCCCGTTAAAATCTAAAGAAGAAGAAGAAAACCATTGGATTTAGCTGCTAAGTTGTCAATATAACGCGCTAAAAAGGGACGGTGCTTTGCTACACTATGACAACTAGATAACAAGGTGAGTAAAAAGTCTTAATTAAGAAAGAAATAGCGAGGGAGAAGAAAGTAGTTCAGTTACGCTTGTTTGACAGGTGTTTAAATTAGCTAATCAGCTAACGTACTGTTAGCTTAGCTAATAGCGGCGGTAGCTAATCTGCCACAGCTACCAGTTATTAATAATGAACAAATAAACATAAAAACACGCCTCTGTGACGGACTGAATGTTCTGTTCTCTGTGTGAGAAATGTTTCGGGGGGTTTTAGCGTTGAATCCTGAAACTTATTGTGGCGCTGTTGACAGTTGCTATGGCAACGAGTCTGCGTACAGGGAGGGAAAAAAAAGTGGTTTTGAGTTGTTCTTTAGCGGTTTTCCTGCATTATTTCACACTTTGCTGAGGCGCAATGCACTAAATTAATAATACCTACATCTCCAGATTTAGGTTTTAGTTAACGGAACCGTTTTTGCCCTCCAGCGTTGTGCGCATGCGCAAAATTTCCGGACATAAACAATAACATGCAGGCGGACCAAAAGGTAAACATACAGATTAATTACGCCAAGACTGATGTTTACAGGTAGTTATTACCAAAAATAATTAAATTTATTAGAAGATTAGAATATCCCATCCGACCAGATATTAACAGCAATTTATAGGCATTTGGGAAAAACTACAACTTAAAAAAGGCGTAGGCAATATGAAGGCAGTATAAAGGTGTTATGCTTAGTCAATATTGCTATAAAAAAATAGTGTGCCTGCTCAGATAAACTGCAGTGATACATAATTCATTCCTGGTATGGAGTTCCTGAACCATCAGTCTTCCCCTGTCGCAGGTGAAATATGGTCCAGAGCAGCAAAGATGAGATATAAGATGGCAATTTTCCTCCCGGAGCACTGTGGATAAATAAATACTTGCTGTTATTACATCTCTCAGACAGATATAAAATAGCGTGGTGCCTATTTAATGGTGAAATGTGTCCTCCTCTTCAAACACAGGATGGAGAAAAAAAGGTCATCGCCTGGCAAAATATAACATGACCTTCTTTTTTCTTTTGCTCAAAAAAGCACAAAGGAAGAGAAGCCAGGTTGCTTTAAATAGACCAACTTTATAGCTTTGTTTTTGTTGGCATAATCAAAATACAAGTATCAAAGTTACAGCTCCAAATGAAGAGGGAACAGTCAGGATCTTCCTGTACTCTTAAATAATTTAAACAAGCAGCCTGATGTTAACTTATTATTCAAGCGGCCTGAGGATGCAGGTCCAATAATTTAAAGACATCATTAAGACTCACCTAATAATTATTTATTATGAATATTCCTTGCTTCCTCCAGATCTACTTGTTAATTTACTAAAAAAAAATTAACAATAATGTTCTAAAAGATGTGCCGATTAAAATTTTCCAACTGATGCATTTTTAACCTATGATGAAACTTCTTGAACTTACTTATACCAATCAATATTGCTACGTTTTCATCCTTTAAAATGACAACCTCCAACCTACAACCTAAATCTGCAAAGTCTGCTGTTTTTTTGTATGATTTAATGTAACTTTCTGCTTCAGACTGACTCCTCCACAACAGCAGTTCAATAAAAGTTCAGTTGAAACTCAATCCCTGCAGATGCTATATGATTATATAAGGTGGTTATTATTTTACTTATACTGTGACAACTATTCAACCTTTTTTAAGTTCTATAAGCTCCTTAAAGTAAAATATAAATGACAAAAATGCTTGCTACCTATTTATAATAGAAATTGTTTATTATTCTGCTAATAATTGTGGCACACACTAATTAGTTCTCAATCTGATATTTTCTGATCCCTGAATAATGATGATCATATCTAAGACTGTTTTTTTTGTTTTGTTTTAATTTGAGATTATGCAGGAACTATAATATATTTTCTCTTCTTTTTTTATTCTTTTCATCTTTGTGATTTCTTTTCTTTCAGCAACTGCAGAAGTTGTTGTAAAAACTTGAGTGAAGTTGGTCACCCAGCTTCTTAAAATTAGACAAAAATGGTGTCAAATGTTAAATTTTTGTTTGTGCCGCTATCATTTTACAGATATTAAGAAATGTTTCCAGAGGTCATAAAAGGTCAACCAGCCCCCCCACCCACCCACCCACCCACCCACCTTCTTCAGATCAGACAAAATTTGTGTCAAATAAACTCGGCTGTGTTTGTGTTTGTGCAGCAAAAAATTTTGTTTGTGCTGCTTTGGCTTTGAAGATATTAATAAAAGTTTGAAGGTCAAAAAATCAACCAGCCCACACTTTTACTAAATCATTAATAAAATGTCATTAATATTTTCAAAACCAAAGCAGCACAAGCAAAAAGAAATTGCTGCACAATCCAGCACAAATGTAGTCAAGTTGATTGACACCAATTTTATCTGGTTTGAAGAAAATGGGGAGGGGCTGGTTGACCTTTCATGACCTCTGGAAACATTTCTTATTATCTTTAAAAATGTTTGCTGCACAAACATTTGACGCCATTTTTGTCTGATTTGAAGAAGGAGGGGGGCAACTTCACTCAGGTAAGTGCTATTTGCTTTGTGAATTAGATGCTGTGCAAGATATTTGTGAACAACTAAAAAATAAGATGGATCAGGAGCTTTGAGAAGCATATTGTGAAAACTGCAGAATGTGCCTGTGTGTGAATCATAGAGTAAGTTTCCTGTTGTTAGAAAACTGCTCAGGTCTAAAGTGTTAGTGTGAAACTGCAAGGAGAGAAAGAATCTGACCACGATTGCTCAGAAATTATCCAGAATGAAAGCATTTTGATGCTTGATAAAAGTTGGGCTCTGATTTACAGTAATTACCCAGAATAATTGCTCATAATAAGGAACCGTTTGTGAAATCGCGGCGTGAACCAGCTGTAGAGTGGCAGAAAAGGGCTGGAACAAATCAGCAGCAGGAAGCAGGTGTTTGATCATCAGACACTCGGAAAGCTGAATTGTTTTCTCCAAAATCGTTTCTAACTTATTAGCTCAAAATCTGAACTACAAACAGGGCAGCTTAAAAGTAAAGCAGCCTCACAGAGCTGATTGCCGGGGCAATTTCACGCTCGACTTGTTTGGTAATTAACGGATAATAGAAGAGGCTGTTGAAGAAGAGCATTCATCACTATGTCCATAATTTGATTCCCTTAGAAGTGGAAAAGCTAAGTGTTTCATCTCTGAGGCCAACATTATATCTCCTCTTATCTTATACTTATATTTTACTGTTTTTGTCAGAGCGAGGCATAAAGATGCTGGCGTCTGAGCTATTCTTTCAGGACTTTTCTGCTTTCTTTTCAGCTACGTGCCATGCTCTGTGTGGCATAAAGGATCCAGACGTGTTGAACTGACATATTGTGACCAGCTGGAACATTGAACCTTTCAGATACACTCAGGTTTCTGTCAAAAAATGATGTATTAATACAGTCCAGGGTTTTACTAATGAGGCTCTCCTGTTGCTGCAGTTCCTGCTTCACAGAAATTATTTTTAATGCTATGCAATGTTGCTAAGACTCTATTATCATTATTTCACCTCATAATTCTGGTTTCTTGATATTTTTTGAGCTAATTTCACCCGTAAAAGAACAAATGTTTGACACAAAAAACGTGGTTTGGTTCTCCTTGACTTTATTAGTGGATTTGCATCAAAGATTATCTTTGAAATTTACACCCGTACCCAAGCTTCAGGGCCTTGAATACAAAAAGTGTAATTAAGATTTACTTTCTGCAAAATTTCATGAACATCTCAGCTTTTTATTGCTGCGACTCAGACGTCATCCCATCCTCTCTGCTCCATTATCCCTCTCTCACTGTGTGAAGATGGGATAATGGGATAGTTTGGCACACAGGAGGGGGTGTTACATTTCATCTCCAGTCCATCAGAGGTTGAATCATTTTTCATTTTATTAGAGTTAAAATACTTTTTCCCACTTTGCTATACATCATCATTCCTAATCTTTCACAGTCTGACCCATTTCTCTGCACAGGTGAGGGTAGAACGATGGGGGAGGGGAGAGAAAGACAAAATGAGTCGGTACATCTCTGTTAAGTTGTTAAAAGCTCATAGAAACCATAATGCACATAGTAAACAACATGAAACAGGGTGTGATGAGGCGGCATCTCTGTGATTTGGGGCTTTTAAGTTTAAAAACAGGCACTGTGCCCACTGCAGCACTTTAGCTGGTGATGATAAAACCACCCTTGAGTCTTTTTCAGTCTCTTCATAATGGACAGCTCAATCTTTTTTGGGGGGCCGCCTGTCATTTCACTTCACTTTGCGTAGCCTTTTCTGCCCTCCTACAAGTCGGCCATGCCATTCTCCAATGTATCTCACCAACTTAGAGTTAATATTTTCTAAAAAGAAATGTTCACTGAGCTTTGACTCTGGGCGAGTGCCATTTTCTCTCTCTGTCTACCAAAACCTTTAGAGAGACAGCAAAGGCACGCTGACAACACAACTCCACCTCACAGTCCAAGTCTGGTTCACACTCATCCATTCAAACCAAAGCAAAGAAAGTCTTATCTTCTGTTTTGCAGTAATTAAATCTCATTGGAGTTATTATTAGATGGTGGGTTAGCATTTCCTGACTCTTAATAGTATTCTTTTAGCTTGAGAAAGAAAAACATCAGTATGTTAGTAGGCTCACTGACCCCTTTAGGTAAAGCTAATATAGCTAATAATTTGGTTGTTCCTTCAGAACTTCTTGAAATCTTCATAGCTTGGATTCATCCTGCTTCCAGAGACTGTTCTTACTTTAATCTGTATTGATGTAATAGCATCACGCAGTTTGTCTGAAATAAAATGTCAGTCAAACTGAACATTTTGAGCCCTGAAGTTTTTGGAATTTAATTACAGATAGTCAGGTGAAGCCTATTTTATGCTAAAAAGACCTGCCAAACATGGCCTTGCGACCGCGATAGCAAACCGGATAAAACCGGCCCTTGTTGCCCAAATGTCTGACTGACCCAAAGGGAAATGTCCCGATACTCCCGATTAGCCAATTCAGGCCTGATATACAGTAATAAGCTCTTTTGAAACAATCTTCGCATTACTGCAGAAGCTAACGTCTTCCTTGTCTCTTTTCTTGGGGGTTCAGCCAATCAGCATCAAGAAAAATTAATGCTGCTTCTGGATTGGCTGTTTTGCAACTGCTAGCAAATAGTGAGTAAAGTAGCATTGCACCAAGGAGTTTCAGATTCCCAAACTGCATACTTGGAAAAATCTGTTGCAAATAGACACAGGGAGACAGTAAGTTGAACTTGCTGTTATAGTCAAGAAGCAATTTGTGATTTTGTTTCTTTATCTTAATGGAAGAAGCAATCACTATGGCTGTACTGTGATCATAAAGATGGAAAGTTTTAACAATAATATTCAGTAAGGTTGGTACAAATATCCTCCTCCGGCAGTCTGACCTGTTGATTTATGGCAACATGGATTCATATTTCATGTTTACGCCTAATCCAGACACAACCATGTGAATGCTGCAGCTGAAATCCAGACAGTCAAAGTTTTTCCAGTCAGTTATTGTTCAGTTTTGTTGAACTAGTGTTTCTCTGACCTGAAAGGAGCGACAACAGGTTTGGCCTCCTGCTGCTGAAACCCATTTGCTTTAAAGTTGGAGACAGTATCCCACTTACCTTCGTTCTAACTGGTGGTTATTTGAGCTGCTGTCGCCTTTCTTGAACCTGCTTGCTCATTCTTCTCTGACCTTTGACATCTACAAGGCTTTTTTTCATCAAAACAACTCTTACTCCCTTGGCATTTTCTCCTTCTAGTGCAGGAAAATCCCAGTATAATCTGAAATATTCATCATCATGTCATATTTCTTTCCTTTTCTGATATTTGGTGTAAACTTAACCAAGTCATCATACATTGAGTTGCAGCCGTTTACATAAAGTCATCAGTAAGAGCAATATTTTCAACTTTGTGTTCTAAATTAACAGTTCTCCAAAAACCAAAAGGTCTTTTTGACCCTTTTCTTTCGTTTTTTACATTCCAGTTCTTGACAAAAAGAACTGTTATGTCTTAAATATTATTTTATAGAGGTCAGTACTTTAGAAACAAGGCTAAAACATCCATCTAAACCCGAGTCAGAACTTTAGATGCATCGTACTTTAGTTGAATATTTACTATCTCTGTTCCAACTTTTCAGCTCCTAGCTCTGAAATTCTATTTTCTTTCTGTCAGACTGTGTTATCTTGATATCTTTGATAAATTACACCATAGAAATGGAAACAAATTGTGACAGTGTACCTGTCACAAATCACTTAAAGCTGGTTCTTTCTTTTTGTGTAAAAGATGGCAGTATAATAGTAGAAAAACATGATCTCATAATCAGATGTCGATACTGATTGAGGTTATCCCAGATTTAATCAACTCTCTGTTTATTTTCCAACATCATAATGTTTCCTCCACCTTTTATTACTATGGTTGCTGATACGCTTTTCATGCTTTAGTATTGTAATTTGTTACAACGCTGTAAGAAGAGATAGATGTGACAGAAACAAATCCTCTTTATTTCTTCATTTTAGACCCATATAATATGCATCTTTTTAATGCCCCACACATAAATGGTATTATTGGAAACAATGTGAATGTAGATTAAGATATATGTTAGAAAGTCAATTTAACTTGTCTATAATTTAAATTATAGACGACAGCAGTGATATGATTATATGATTGCCTACTTACATCCAAGCAAACCTTTGCGATTGAGATGTTTAAATGAGCGATTTTTTTTCTCCAGGCGAATTTAAGAGTTTGTGTGTAGTGGAGGGAGCGTGAATGAATATCCAGCATTGACGCGGTTTGTTGTTCACATGAGAGAACAATGTGGCAGCACTGACCTATGAAATCACTTGACAAATTGTCCAAATTGCAGAGAGAAAACAATCAAAGCAGGAAACAATTAAATGTAATTTGAATGATTGCAAAGTATCAAACCCAAATTTAATAATGTGATTGTGATGATTTGTCTTGAAACAGTTCGTCCTCAAATATACAAACAGCTTTAAATTTGAGCGTCAGGAGTTGTGTGTATATTTGATATGCTAGACTTTGATTTGTGAAACCAGGCCTTTCTTTGTGTGTAAAGCAGCTTTCTGGAGAAGGTAAACACTCAACAATCTGTTTTTCATTAGCAATTATTGCCGCTGCGCCTGTCAGGTGACAGAACAGCACCCACCTTTGCCTCTTTCATTGACTCCAACAACTTAGGGACAGAGTGAATTTATCTGTGTTTAACACACTTTGCACTCTGTTCCAGAAAGATAGACAGCAGCAGCTAATGCTAATGCAGGCTCACTAATAGTGTTTTAAAATGGAGGCAGGAGGCTAATAGCGGTTTTAGAGTAATAAAACAATAAATCGATTTATCTGCTTTTCTTGCTTGCTCCTTGTTTTGCGTCTTTTGGGTTTGCTTTCTTTTCACTTTGTAACTGGTCTGATTTGCCAATTATCACACCTGCAGGAAGTATTTTACTCCCTTGTGGAGGCAGTCGGCTTTTACTGTCGCTAGTTCAGTGTCTCTCTCCGTGAAACTTCCGGGGTTTATAACTCTGGAAATGTCTTCATGTTCAGTAGGGATGGTGTTGTCCTCACATGAGTTTAGATAATTACTTATGCGCTCAATCATGGCATTAAAGGCGGCGAATTAAGGAAAATTCACATTTTGTTCTTCCTTCTGGGTTTCTGTTGCTCCTAAAAGCCACCCAATTGCTTTAAAAAAAACAACAACATGCAGTCGTTTTTTGACAGTAAGTTAATGTTTCTCGTGTCTGGAAAATGACTAGTTTCAAAACCTCTGGAATGTAACGGTTACCTATCAACCAGCGAAGCCCAACCCGTTACCTAGCAACCCAAGCGTAGCTCCAGCACATTTGGTCAGCTGGTTTTCCCACTGTATGCAGTGTACAATGGCTGCTGGAAAAGACACAGATTTTGTTGTTGACTTCACCATCCAGAAACCATTTGCTGCACTCATGTTGTTTGCGCAAGAGGCTCCACTTAGTGTTTTCAAAGATGGATGGCTGTATAGTTGTGCTTTTGTTTGCAGCTATTTTCACGTGAAAGTGTAAACGCTGAGTTGGGGGCAGTGACCAGCAGAGAGAGAGAAACCCTACAGCAGCTCGTCCTTAAAGGAGCTCAAAATAAACAGGACTCAGCAGAGTAAAATGTCATCATCTAAGAATAATTTTGTTCAGAAAATGTAATGATTATGTTTTGTATTGCCCATAGACCTATCCTAACCTTTTCAAAGAAACATAATAGTTCACCTATAATGTTCTGTCCATGTCTTGTGAAGTCCATCCCAGTCTGTGGCCTCAAAACAACGCTGCAGAAATCCTTTGACCGTTTTCTCACAGTTCTGTTTTTGGACAGGTTTCCTCAGAACGAGAGCAGAGAAAGAAAAAAATTTTTTATCTGCTTTGCCAAGAGGAGGTCTTGGAACGGATGTACAAACATCCCTGAGATTTTCATAGAACAAGTCCAACATCTTGTTTTCCCTGGGAAAGCAGCTGAGGAACCATTGAAACATTGGAAGTCCAGTGGGTGGAAATTGGCCGGGGATCCCGCTCTGAAATACAAAGGATGCAAATATAATTTAAATATATATTTTTTATGTTGCTTTTAACTAAAAATAAGTTCCTGCATTTGATTCTTACAGAGTCAGTGACTGATTTATCTTCTGTTTTGGTTAAATTTGATGTTGTAGAAAACTGATTTACTCAGAGTAGGTTCAGGTATTTCTAAATTTACATTGTTAAATTATTTAGTAAAGTTTCTTTTCTAGCTTTAAATGTATTTAGATTATTTTTAATCACCTTTTCTCTTGCCAAAGTTTATATTCCTTTCTTCAATTGCCTGGATCTAACATAACCAAATATGCAAATTAGCTGATTATGTCATCTAGCGATCTCTTATAACTTTAATTATAGCCTTTAGCTGATTTCCTTCCAGAACTTGGCATGAAGCAGAGTTTGTTGTCTTTTCCTTCTGCTCTTTTCAGACTTCTCCATGCGTTCTCTCCTGTTCATCAGAACAAGGATGTCTGGCGGTCAGATAATTATTTCCGGATTGTTTTGTTTTATTTGTGTTTTCCCTTCTTCTCCATTCAAAACCTGCATAAAATATGTCTGCATAGTTCTTCTAAGTGTGCTAAATTGTGTGCTAATGCTAAGACAGTAGCCAGCATTAGCTTTGCTGTTATTAACATAACTCATTCTGTTTCACCTGTAGTAGGCAGAAAGTTTATATTATTATGGGTATTATTAATACTTTAAGGTGCATGTGAGGCTGTAAATAGCAGCTACATTTACTCAGAATTTCCCCAGTGTATTATAAGCCTGGCGGGCCACCAGGCTTTACTTGTGCCCCCACCAGGCTTAGCATTGCTTATTTTTTTAAGTCTTTTTAAAATGTTTGCATTTTTTAGAACTTTAAAGTTAGTGCTCAGGTATTAATCTTCAAATATTTCAATAACCCATAATTGTCAAGTGATATTTTCAAATTTTCTGTCAACTTTAAACATTTTATAACTCAAAAACACGACGGGCCGCTGGATGAATGACCGGGCTTAGGAAGTTTTCTGGGGGAAACCTTGAATTTCCTATTATTTTGCGTTCAGATTCTGCTCCAGCTTGCTAGCAAGTTCAGTTAAACACCAAACATGTTAAGTATATTAGCTGTTATATTCTTCAGACTTTGCTTAATTTGCAAGTGTTTGAAAGCTAACATGCTAAGCTGTATGCAATAAGACAGAAGCTGAGAGTGTTCAGTTGTGGCTGGTTTTGTGTGTCAGTTTGTTTACCCTCCTTTTGAGCAGCTGTTGCTGCACAAACCAGATTTGCTTTTCATATGTTCCAGGGCTTTAAGCATTTATGGCGCTTTTTAAAATAGTTATGATGAAACATAACATCTCAGCTCATTTGACACAGTGGATACTAAAAACCACACATATAAAAGTCATTTATTGTGCACTGATGCAGTCCCACTTCGTCCCCTGTAGGTTTCTGATAAAACATCACGTCTGTTTTTCTGGTGATTTTGGCTTTTCTGGTGCTTTGGTGTCGTTTCTGCTGCAGCAGGCTGGAGCTAATGACCAAAAAGGAGGAGCTGTGATGATCTCTGCTTTGATCCAGAAACAAACTTTCCCAAAAAGACATTTCACAATATTTCACAATATCTTTCATCACAGGACTCCAGTTGCTTGTTTCATTCAGAATTTGTTTCAGAACAGAAGAAAAACAACCAGATGAGAGGTTTGATGCTTGCTGACTCCAATAGTGAACACATATGTGGTAGAAAACATGTTGATGATTCATGATTCAAAGCGAAATATTTCATTACCCTGCTGTCTCCCATTGTGATTAAACAGATGGCGTCACGCTGCTGCTGACTTCAAGTGTTCTTTGCAAGTGTTCCAGATAATCTGCTGGTGTTTTTGGAGTCATTTTTGTGTTTGGATCAAATCTAAACCAAAGAGAACCTATGATTATTGTCGTTCTGGTCCAAAAAGGAAACATTTTTTAGATTTTTTTAGATTGGAAACTGGCAGGCCAGATTTAGAGAGAGTTGATGACAAAATAAATAAATCTTTAAGTATTTTTATCAGTGCCAAACAGTTTGTGCCAGAAAATAAGAATATACCAACTCCACAAGAAAAGATGGTAGTGGCAGCGTTACGACACGGGACACCAGAACTACAATGAAATGGCTTCTGAACTAATGTTTACAGATTAAACACAAAGGAATCGTCAAAAATTTCAGTCAAAAAAGCAAAAAATATCTAGAAACCAAAGAGTTTCACCATCTAAATCTGTTCCTACAAAGTGAAAACCATTTATAATTTATTTTCTAGTTAGGCCTGTCACCTGGAGACACATTTTGCTGAATGATAAATTGTCCACAGAAGTCATTGCGATAAATAATAATATTGTTGTTTGAGACCATCTTCAAGTAATAAATTACATAATAGTAATGCAAGAACACATTCTTAAAGATAAATCAACTTTAAATTCTAATGAACATTTAACACTGGAACTGGAAGACATTTTAAAGACCCAAAATAAATAAACAAAGCAACAGAAATAACAAATAAAATGAGTAATAAAGTCTCTATAAACCAAACTATTCTTTAAAAAAAAGTTTATTTGAAACCAAAGCACCAGAATCAAGACTTTAGTCATCCAGTTTTTGGTGAAAAAAGAGAGACAATAAATCATTAAAATGGATATTACTGAGTTTGTTTAAATTTATCATGCAGTTAATTGATTTATTGCGACAGGTCTACTTCTATTTCGCAATTGTTTGCTTCCTTACTCTGGTCTGTTCAAATGAAAATCCCAATAAAATGCATGAAAATTAGTATTTTCTCAAACAGACCTGAAGGTTTTATGACAGCCAACTCTAACAAAGCTCTCTTTGTTGTTTTTGCCCTTTTATTACGTTCTGTTTGGGCCAGTGTGGTATTTATTTTGAGTTGAGCATCAAGTGCTGCGCTGACGGCTGGTGTATTAACCCGAATGAATCATCATGCTGCTTCCGCAGGAAGACGGTTTATTTGTTCTCGCAGTTCTTTGTTTTCAGTCCTCTTGTTGGGAGTTAATGCCATGTTGCCTTTCCTTGTTGGATTTTTTTTATCAATACAAACAATGCATGATGTTCCTATAATCTCAGAGCACAAGAAGACAAATTAGATGATGGATCAGTGGTTTTCTTGTGACTCAGCCACCCTTGCTTTCCTCTGGAGCTTCTGCGACTGCAAATAACATCTTTACTTCATTCCTTAAATCATCTTGGGAAACTACAACTAATAAGCCATTAGCCTCTGATTTAGCTAGCCTAAAACTCTGTATGTGTGCCACATCCTGGCAGATCAAATATCCATTAAGCACAGATGGTTATCTGTGACCTTCTTTCAGATATTTTATATCAACCGATGATTAATTTCAACCCGAGAACTGCTGGTAAAAGTAACTGCTTCTCCCTGTTGGTGATGACATGTTCTGTAATTGACTGTGATTAATATTTGCCATCGAATTGCTAATGTGCCCCAAAGGCAGAGCACTGAGATGGCCGTATTACTAACCGATGATTAAATGTCCACAACGTGTCCTCCGGGTGGCGATAGGCTTTGACAGTGAGTCAGAGGACGGGGAAGGAATCGTCCATCCCAGACTCACTGCATCGTCATTACGCTTTAAAGCTCTGGTTCACAGATGGAGATAAGCAATATTTCCTTTTACAATGAGAATGAATTAGCTGCTAACTCTGGAAACCAGGAAAGGCCATCGTAAAATTTTATTTTTATGACTCAGTCTTAATGCAACAGTAGTTACAGTTATGCAGAAAAATTGGACATCATCTTAAATCTTCAGTTCTGTGTTTATAAATGTTCAAATATTGATGTTTAAGCTTATTTTTGTTTTTTATCTGAAAAAGTATATTTGGAAATGCATATTTAAGACAGAAGATTTTGTGTCTAATGATTTTTTTTAATCAGTGAGATGCTGAAAATTGGTAAAATAAAATAAAAACTAAAAGCTTGTCAGTCAGCTTATATTGCTTATGGTTAGCATTTTGCTACTAATGTCATATGCTACTTCCAGCATTTATCTACCTCATAATCAAATAACATTCCCATCTGTCAGTTTGTACTGTTTATTGTTAACATTAGTGTGGATGCTAACACACTGTTAGCATGCTGCCATATGCTAGTTTTATTTTTAACCAAAAACATTCCCATCAGCCCTCTTTTGTTGCGTATTGTTAGCGTTACATTGAATGCTAACGCACTGTTAGCTTGCTGTCATGTACCAGTTTTAGCATTTAGCTACCTCAGAGTCAACATAACTTATAGCTTTTACTGTTTATTGTTAGCATTAGCTTTACTGATAACCAAATATTAGTGTGGAAGAGTTAGTTTTGTGAACTTGGTGTGAAAATTTTGGCTCAAAGCACCTTCCATAATCAATATTGTATATAAACATTTGTTTTTGAAGTTATATTTCAATTTTACTGAGTTTTCTACTCTATATCATCACTATGACAATTGAAGAAGACAAGCTAAGTCCACAGTTGATGTTTTCATGAGTTGTTGCAGTTCGTAACATTAGCAATAGTTTCTCCTTTTAAGCATTTTAACAGGAAAAAAGGAAGAAAGGTTTCCCGGTTCTGAGTCCTTCCGACTCAAGTAGGAGTTGGCTTGGAGAAGCGAAGGCAGGAAACTGTCCCCTGTGATTAATTCAGATGAGCTGAAGCATGAACCCCACAGGAGTGTTGCTTGGATAATTACAGCAGAGAAGACTGGAGCAAACGTCGTCCTGCTGACAAAATCAAAGTCACAGAAACAATTAACGAAGCCAAAGAAATCTTGTTTATCGTCTTTGACTCTCTCCAGGTTGTAGCTAAAAGGGACGGCTGCAGTTTTTACTGCTTGTGTTGTGTCTCTTATTTTAGTTGTCGGGTTTTTTTATTATTTATTTAAGAAGCAATCGTGTGGTGTGTTTTCCAAACCCCTCAGGAGTGTTGTCAGTTCTTGAAGCTGCAGTCTCCTGTTTACTCTTTTTATTCCTCGGATGGCAGGATGTTCCATCTTCAAATACACATTTCAGCTGTAAGTTTTGCCTCCCTAAAGGTTATAAATCTGTTACTACTTCTTGAATATTAAGCACACCATGCAAGTTTTGTCCTTAATGGATTCCCATAGATTCAACAGAGTAATATCAATTCCTCTCACTGAGTTGTTTTTCTTTATTTTTCACACTTCTGTTATATTTCAAATCCCTCATCAATCAAAATAATGCATTTTTCTTCTCCTTGTTTATATTCCTTACAGAAACCCAAAGCTCCAATGTTCCAGTAAACTGAATGAATAATTAGATCAACAGAGGAATAAATTTATCTGTGAAATAAACCTGCAGCCTGACTCTGCAATATTTTCTCTCTTAAAGCCATTTAATCGTTATTCTTAAATGCATCACTAATGACCTGATCGATCCACAGCAGTGAACGCTGTAAATCTGACCATTATGCCTCCCTGAATGTCAGGGCTAAATATCTGCTACTGTGCCGTGGATGTGGCGAATTTTAAAAGTCCTCTGAAATCCGCTTTTTAAAATATTCTTCCCCTCATTCTTCACTCCTGCTGCGCACAGACACAGCTGGAATTAGACCATGCTTCAAGCAATGAACAAAATATCATGCAGACAAAAAAATCTGCATTCAAACTCTGTGGTTGCACATGTGTCAAACTCGAGGCCTGGGGGCCAAATCTGGCCCGCTGTAGCTTTTTTATGTGGCCCTCTAGACTCCAAATTACATCAATGAGTTCTTCCAGTTTTTCACAAATCTGCAAAATTCACACAAAATCAACAAATCTCCACATTTTTTTCTGATTTTGCCTCAAATTTCTCTCAAAATTGATCAAAGTCGCATTTAACGTCATGCATCAACGCAAATATTGTAGAAATTTCTTACAAACATTTCTAAATTAGCACCACAGAATCTGTAGTTTAGATCCAGAAAAATGCTAAAGCAATCACAAACTCCTGTAGGAACAGCTGTTTATTGAGATTTTTACAGTTTAATTGGTTTTATGAATATATTCTGGCACAAGAACATTCAGATTTTTTTATATAACCCAAAATGAAAATGAGTTCGGCACCCCTGCCTTTTAGTGTTAAATGATAATCCCTGTGATTTTTGGAGATATGTTTCTCTTCTTGGATAAAAATGGGCTTCATCTTTGCATAAGTTACGTTTTTAAACCCACTTTAATTAAAATACATATAAAGTTTTGCTCATTATTACAGCTGTTTGAACAGTAAACACCTGTTAAAACATTGATTCTTGATTTTTTTATGACGTTTTTCCATAATTTTGTTTTCTGTATATATTTTATTAATCTTCACTACTCATACTGGATGTTACAGTTGGTAAAAAAAAAAAGTGTCAATAATTAAAATAAATATGTTCAATTCATATTGTTTGTCTTGTACTCTCTCAGAATTGCAAGTTTAGATGATTAAAATTTGATATTTTGGTTTTTCAGAGCGACACCTGAAGGGCTGTAAAAATGTTATCCAGTGAGATTAGTTAAATTTTCCCAATCTGAATCACCACTTTAACAAAACTTACCTAAATTCTCCACTCAGGCAATTAGAGACACTCTAAATCAAACAAAATTGGACAATTTTAGCTGTGTTGATTATTAAGTGAAATATTTCTGCTAGGAACAGACCCTGAATAAATGAACTGAATGAAACTGAACAAAGGAGAAAATCAGAGATTGTGTGTGTAGGAAGGATTTAAAGTAACAATTTAATACTCAAGACAGCGTGGGCATATGGTAGCTTAATCAATAGATGGGCTTTGTGTGTCAGGGGAACACATTTCCTTTTTACGTCAACTAGACCTCCGATTTACAGCTCAGTTTTAATCAATGAGGCTGATTTTTATAATGTCTTTCAGGTGATTTGGTTTCCCGGGCCATGCATCACCTCCAGCCATTGCACATCAAGAACCCGAGCAACGGGACGCCGGTCCACCAGAAGAGCAGCTCCACAGTCCACTGGGAACCCGAAGCGCTCTACACCCTCTGTTACTTCATGCACTGCCCACAGATGGAGTGGGAGAACCCCAACGTGGAGCCATCCAAAGTCACCCTGCAAACCGAGAGGTGAGACGCACAGTTATGTTTGAATCCTGGTTTATTGTGAGATTAATGAGTAGATGGTTAAACCAACACAGTCTTTTTATTTCCAATACGATGCAGATATTTGATGTTTAATGTCGGCCAATAACTTAAAATGTTTGATTTTTATTTAATGTATTGTAACTATGTGAAAGCGTAAGTTAAATCCACTTAATTTATTAACTTGAAGTCAACTTCATTGCTCATTGTACATCACAAAATTCACTGAAAAAATAAGTAAATTTTCTCTAGAAAATCTTAAGAATTTTTCTAGAGTAAACAAGGAAGTTTCTGAGATTGAAAAGTCAAAAATCTGCTAAAAAACCTCTGGTGTTTTTAGATTAATCTCAGAAATTAAATGGAAGAAATATAGAAATTTATGAATGTCAAAAGTAAAAAAAAATTGCTGTAAAAGCCTCAGATGCTTTTAAATTAATCTTGGAAATTAAATGAAAATTTACTAATGTTAAACATCAAAAAATTGCTAGAGAAAACTCAGATATTTTTAGACTAATCTCAGAAATTACATTGAAAAATTAGGACATTTTTGAATGTCAAAAGTCAATAATTTGCTGGAAAAAACTCAGATACTTTTAGACAAACGTCATGAATTAAATTGAAAAAAAAAGAAGGAAATTTTAGTTTGAAAAGAGGTGTTGATTTCTAGTTCTGAAACTTTTAGCTGAGTCTCATCTTTAACACCCCTGAGTGAAATAATAAGGTTTTTAACAGCTTCAGATATGTTGAAGTCCCAAATGGACTCTGCAGAATGTGACTTCAGGCAACTGAGGCGATTTTAACCTTCCAGACAAGTTGAGTCCAAGCTCACAATAAAAACCTACATTTCTACTTTCTTGCTGAAGATATTTGCTCCAGCAGCGTGGGCTGGTCAGCGCTGACACTTGCCAAAGCCTGCAGCTTCTTGATGGACAGATATTTCAACATCTTTCTTGCTTTCTTCCTCTCTGAGAAACGCTGAAACTCCATCCGGACGACCCTGGGGAACGTGAGGAATGTCAAGGCGGAGTGACACGTCAGCAGAGTTTCCATTCCTCTGAGACAAAACTCTGTTTAGCATTCAACTGAAAGCTTGGAGACGGGCAGCAAGGACCTGAATAAATCTGCAGGATGACAAGCAATGTGATTAAATATGATGAAAAAGTTCTATTGAGACTAAATAGCAGAAGCAAGGTTAAATTTACAAAAGAACTGCAGAGTGTTCATTGATTTATTAAAAAAAAAAGATGTTAAAATGTAGACAGTGTATGCCTAATTATTAAATGTTACTACAGTGATAACTCTTTGAAGGATAAGATTAGATTTATGTGATTTAATTTGCACAACTTTAGAGTTTTACTATCTGTAATTAAATGTGCATATTGTTTCTAAAGGTCAGTTATATCTGAAAGTTGCATACTTATAAAAGTTTATTGAATATTGACATGAAAGTGTACAGCAAATTAAAATTAAGTAGGATTTATGCAAAATGAAATAAACAAGCAATAATGTTACATATGAATATAGAGATGTTTTTTATTATTATTATAAATGTGAGTAAATAATTCATAATTGGGTTTAAAAAGCTGTTTAAACATGACTAAAGTGTTCTGTCATTATAGATAAACTAATGAAAAGTAAAAAAAGCAAAAATCTTCATTAAAAAATCTGCATCATTTAAGTGATATAAAAATGTGCTTAAATGAAATGAAGACGTCAAACTTTAAATGAGGGAATTTTTCAAACCAAGTGAATTTAAAGTTCGATTTGAACTTAAACTTGTATTTATACAGGTGATAAAGAACTGATTCCTTCATCTTCTTTACAAAATAAAAACTGTAAATACTTTCAATTTACATATAGCTTTGCTTTCATCCATCACTGCTATTTTGAAAGTGGTGAAATATAGTTTAAGTTGACTTGTCACTGAAATTTGAGAATTTGATCCAAAATCTTTTCCTTTCTGATGCAGCCTGGTTTTATTCTGCATCAGATAAAATGACTCAGCAGGGCACCGTGCACACTATTTAAATAAATTATGAAGAATCACATATCATTTATCAGTCAGGCCATTGCTCTTTGTGATAAATGAGGGTAACAACAGCACTTAGAGAGGTTACCACTTCTAGATCTCTTTCATCTCTGAATTGTCCCTGTAATAAATTTTAAGTATTGATTTTGTGTTGCTGCCTCTCTAACATCTATAACGACATCTTTAATTAGTTTAGTTTGAGCCTCAAATGGAACCAACGTCTCTATTAACTGTTTAAGCGAAGCAGGGATTTTAGCTAATGGTGTAAATTATTAATATTTTTACATTTAAATTGTACAACGAGTGTAACTTACTCACACCGTGCTGCGGAACAAATCATTACCCTCGTCAAATTTAATGTAATCTGACTTTAAAATGACTGATGCTAATGATTACTGAACTCTGTTCTGCTCTGCAGGCCGTTCTTGGTTCTGCCTCCGCTGATGGAGTGGATCCGGGTGGCAGTCGCCCACACCGAACACAGACGGAGCTTCTCTGTCGACAGCGATGACGTGAGACAGGCCGCCAGGCTGCTGCTGCCTGGGGTGGACTGTGAGCCGCGGCAAATAAAGTAAGAACGAGCGACTAGCAAAAAGAAAGTCCAAATACACCATACAGGCTTTGATTCCTGACTTAGTGCAGATTTCTCACTGGTTTTGGTTAAAAACTGATTAGATTTCTCATGCTGCGTTCACACCGAACACGTCTAGGCGAGCGTTGAGAGCATCGATACGTGTACCGCAAACTCTTCCACCGTCTTCTGCATGCTTCATCTAAATAAATATGTTTATTTAACGTGATTCAACGTTTTTGCCGGATAGCTCAAATGCTGGAAAATATTTTCAAATAGTAAAAGTTATAACTTATCCGACATCCTCTTCCAAGCAAGGTTCTTTCTATTCTGTCTCTGTAGTCGTAACTGTGATTGTTCATAGATTATAGGACGAAAGCAAACAGCCAAACAACTTTATTCTCCATAGTTTGTTTTTTTTCTGAGATTATGTCAGAAAATGCACCAGAGAGACATAGCAGAGTCTCTCTGATTGGTTGATTCTCCACATCGAACGGCAAAACTTCAGATTCTCATACTCCAGCGTTGAACGTCTTGACGGCCGTCAAACTTCAAATTGTGCTGCACACACGAAACGCGACGCAGGGCGCCTCCACACAGACTTTGAATGTAAACCAGAAGCTCCTGACTCTCAAATTGCGTTTGGTGTGAACACAGCATCAGCCGAATATCATCAGCGTATAGATTTATAAAAAAAAAATTCTATGTTTTTTGCATTCCTGTTGGTTTTAGCATCACACTGTAACACAAGAAAGAATTCTCAAAATATTTTTGTAAATGACTCTTTAGTGTTGGTTTGGTTACTGAATAAAGACAAAACAGTAGAAAAATAGTTTAATTTATCGTGTGAAACTTTGCAAAAAAGAACAAGTCATGTTGTTTTTTATGAGCATCCCTTTTATCTTAAAAGTAGTAAAAACAACTAATACAGATGGTAACATAAGCGTTGCCTTCTGGTCAAGGTTTAATGCACAAATGGGGATAATTATGTAATTGCTTTATTTTTTTTTTGTTGAACCAGCAGCCTTTTTTGTTTCATCTAAGTTGCAGTTGCTATTTCAAAAACATTTTCTCACAAATATATCTCTGTGTTACAGTTCACAGACAGAAAATCAAGAATCTGCTCAGCTTTTGTTTGATGCAGCATCAATAATTTTAAGGATTTTATCACGGAGTCATGGGTTAACAGTCCTCCCACTTCAAACATTTGTAGAGATGAAACAAACAGAACGGCGAAGGTGTTTGTTATCAATTAGCATCTCTTTTCAAAATGCCACATATAATTGTGAGGTAGAAACAGAATAATATTGTGAAGAGGTTTCCCTGCGACCCTGTTGAGAACCAGATCAGCAGCAGCTGTTCGCAGCGTCAATTAAGAGTCGTTAGAGAGAAAAAACGAGTCGCAGCAGAAGCCTCACCTGGAGGAGGCAGAAGACTGAGCACTCACACTCCAACATGAGTGAATCGTCTCTGAGTGTAAACAGCTCGATGCGTATAGACTCGGTTCTGGTTTAAGCTGGGAAAAGCTGAGCAATAATCATTCCCGCTCTCTCCCGCCGTCCTTTGGGGAGATGAATGCCCACTGATTCCCCAAATCCATTTCTGAGATAAGCCCCCATTTAGTCACGATAATGTATCTGCCGCTTCCATCTGCAGAGCCGAAGATTGTTTCTGCGCCACCCGGAAGCTGGACGCAGCCTCCACCGAGGCCAAGTTCCTGCAGGATCTGGGCTTCAGGATGCTCAACTGCGGCCGGACGGATCTGGTCAAGCAAGCCGTCAATCTGCTGGGGCCCGATGGGATTAACAGCATGAGCGAACAGGTGTGACATTCAACACACACACATGCACACACGTAACCCTTCTTAAGAGCCCACCGCACTAAACCCCATTGAAAACCTCCTGGTTATTCCACCAAATATTGATTTCTGAACTCTTCCTGAGTTAAAACATTAGTATTGTTGTTTTCTTTGCATTATTTGAGGTTGCATCTTTTTTGTTTTTTTGACCGTTTCTCATTTTCTGCAAATAAATACGAAATTTGTGCTTGAAATTTCAGAGACATGTTGTCAGTAGTTCATAGAATAAAAGAACAATGTTCATATTACGGTACTCAAACATATACCTATAAAAAGAAATAAAATTATAAAAACTGATCGTTTTAAGTGGTCTATTAATTTTTTCCAGGGCTGTATGTTCGTCTCAGGTCCAATAGGTCCTGAGACGAATGTGTCTGTTGTAAACAGACACATTCAGGTTCACTGTATTTATTCTACCAAAAGAGGAAATCAAGTTGGTGGTTAACATCAGCCCAGCAACTTCTGCCCCTATACATTAAATAAAATACAATAAATAACCCTAAACAAATTACAGAGCAATGGCTCCCAGTTAGTAGTTTGTAAAATTAAACATAGCGAAAATGAATATTAATAATAATAACCGTTAAAAACATACAAAACATAGCAAAATTACTCATGAAACACTGTATGTGATTAAATGTGTCTAAAATATATGTTAAATTATGACACTTATAAAGGAAACACAGAGCTGATTCTAGTTAGTTCCACGGTTACCGACGGCAACAGGAAAAAGGGGGAGGAGCTGTCCGTTACTGGTTGCTATGGTAACCACCAACTGCCAAGAACAGAGTAACAGAACGACTTGACAAAATATAAACAAATTTTGACAAACTTCACATTTATAATGTTAAAATAACTGAATAACATTTCTGAAGTTAAATCAAAACTAAAAGTGTTGCTGCTTTGAGAGGAATAAGACGTGTTCTGGACCACAAATCTTAGTTTATTTTGTATAATACTCTCATTGCGCCGCATTTGACATATTGTGTGGAAGTTTAAGCCAATACATACAAAACTAATTTACTCCTGTTGTACGTAATATATAAAAAATCTTTCCGAATATTATATAAAGTGGGACATTGGGAAGCTGTGCAATTCATGCTTAACGTAAGAAACCATCAACTAAGTCATACAAATGGAAATTATTTAGCTTGTTTTAATTTATCATATGGTTAATTGATTTATTGATTATTGTGAGAGGCTCTTACCTACTCCTACCTGTACAGGTGAGACCAGATAGTTATGCTTAATAAAAAGATACAAACACATTTTTTTCCTCATTGCCTGAAGTTTGATCAGAACAAACCTTTCTTGTTTTGGGTCGAATAGGATTAACAAAATTATTTGTTTGCTAAATGCCAGAAAACGTGATGTGAACATTTTTTATAAGTTCTTGAGCATCATTATGGTTGGATATTCCCATCTTCCTTCCATCTGTACATAGGCTCATCTATTCATTGATCCATGTATCTATTCATCCATTCATTCATCCATCCAGGAATTGAGACATTACAGATCAAAACTTGTTACTCTCTTTTAATTTTTAATATTAGATTCTGAAAAATGCCTCTTAGACTGGCTTTTTATTAAAAATCTAATTATTTCTGAATATTTGATCTCTTCTCTGAATTACTGTACTCATATTAAAGGTTTATTCTGAGGTTTTTTTAACCCATCTTTACCGGTGGTACCAGAGGTACAGACTGCATTGTAATTGTGCCATTTTTAACTGTAATCATAGTCGATTATCTTTACTTATTCTTATAGTTCAACCAAATGACTCATTCTCTACCTTTTTGAACTACTGATAAAAAAAGAAAAACAAAAATCACATTTATAGAAAAGTGGTGGTTCATTCAGGTAATTATCTTTAAATCATTACTTACTACTTTATGTTCAGTTAGGTCATTTTTGCTCTAAATTACCTTTTGTAAAACTGAAAGACCTTTTCAACCTCGATTTATGTCCTGCAGATAATCAAAAGAACACTGCAAAAACACAAAATCTTACCGATTTTTGGTCTTGCTTTTAGTACAAATATCTTAGTACAGTTGAAATAAGGCAAAACTAACTTACAAGTAGCTTTTCAGCAAGATATAGGTACTTGTTTTAATACAATAATTTCTCAATATTAATTAAAAAGTTCTTGTTCCATTTGGCAGATTAATTTACTTATAACAAGACATTTTTCACATGTTTTAAATTAAATAATCTGCCAATGGAGCTACAAATTTTTATTGAATATTAAGTAATTATTTACTTAAAACAAGCTCATATACAGGGGTTGGACACTGAAACTGAAACACCTCTCATTTTAGCACCAATACACACAGCAAGACTGGTGAAAGATTGGTTTGATGAACATGAAAGTGAAGTTG
>CAEFZY010033677.1:0-15302 GCA_903066815.1 Brachyrhaphis roseni | reverse complement strand
TTGTTGGGGCTTCGGATCGATGTACATTATTAATTGTTACCTTGGAAAAGCCCTGTAAACACCCGGTGTAAAGTGCCGTTTTCAATAGATGGGAAAGAATTGAGCAGCTTTAACCTGAACGCAGAAGCTTACGTGCAAAGAGCCGGTTTGGAAAGAAAAGCTAAGGTATATTATTAAAACTTTAAAAACTTTTCCTCTGTACCGTCTGTATGTAGGCACATGCGGCTTATAGGCCGGTGCGGCTTATGTGTGTACAAAGGGGGTTTTCCCTTTAAAATGTGCTGGGTGCGGCTTATAATCAGGTGCGCTCTATAGTCCGGAAATTGCGGTAGTTGATGTAAAAGGTAGCAAACATTACATCATCATTTTGAAGAAAAAGAGGTACAAGAACAGACTCTGACCTGCAAATCCCACTCTTTTTTTTTGATGTTGGCATAATTTTACCTTCTTGTAATATGGAAATATGGCAAAGCAACCAACAGTACACATTAATATAATCATGAATTTTCTGCTAGCATGCTTTCTCAGTGCTCTTTCACCATGCAGTAACAGATACTAAACTAAAACCCATTAAGTTTTGTTCACTTGTGAGTCTTTTTACCTATGACTTTTGAGTAAAAGTCATAGATAAAACAATGACAAAAGAAATACACAGAATTGTGGGAAGATGCTCCTGTTCTCCCGTGAAGAAGATGTTGTTACAGTGTGAAATTAAGCACTAGGAACCGAGCCAAAACATGCATGTCCCTCAACAAAAAACACTAAATTAATACGGAGTGAATTCATTATTGATTCTTGTCAGAGGAGGAAATCTGTTTCTGTCACTAACCTTGAACACCACACCACAGATGGTGGTTCCGGTTTTTCGAGCAGCAGGCAAGCTGCATCCCAGATTATTAACTTCACCTTCCAAAATCACATTTCTGAAATCAAAAACATTAAATCATGAATATAAATGAATGATTTCATCAGTGTAAAGAGTAAAACATATATCATCACAGGAAAAGGCTCGTGCTCCTTCTCCAACTTTATTGACTTCAAAGTTAAAAATGTGACAGTAGATTACAACAAATTCCCATCAACTTCAGTAACGGGTATCTTTTCAATCCCCATACAATAAGACTAAGCACTTCAGTAGCAAACATTTGATATTTTATTACACTTTGACATTTGAATCACTTTGAAGGGTTTAGTGGCCCGGTGGGCTTTTTCACCCGATGCGGAGCTAAACTGGAACAGTATTGAAAACACCGACATTTCAGAAAGAATGCGGACTTATTTAGTTTCTAATTAAAATAACACACTAAACCCATTCATAAAACAACAGAGAAATGAAACAGAGCATGAGAAATAAGCGACTGCAGCAGCGCATCAGAAAATCCTGAGTCATTGTAAAGGAACTTCACATGAGCTAGCATCACTAAGCCGTTTTAAAACAAAACACGTCTAATAAACATAGTGCTCGAAGGATTAAACATGTTGTATAAAATAATGTCTTCATTCTTAAATAACTTTCAGAAATTTAAAACCGTTTACCTTCTACAATTTTCGAAACTGAAACCCGCCACGGCAGGTCTGCTCATAGTCAAAGTCGCCATCTTGGAGGATGAAGGTTTGTGTTTCCGGGAAGTGAAGAAAGAAGCTCGCGAGAGATGCGGCATTTGCGGACTCCAGGCATAGTGGGGAAATGAGACCATCTGAAACAATGTCAAAAGTGGGGGGGGTTTTTTTCTTTCTTTTTTTAAATATGCATTTTATTTAAAATGGCACATCGAAAGTTAACTTCAACAATAAATGAAAATGAAAGTCAGAAGGCAGATGTTGGGTATGATGTGTTTATATTGATCCCTTAAGTGGTGGTGGTGGGGGTTGATTTTATTTGTCAAAGTACAACACAATAAAAATTCAAATGAGTAAATAAATAAAGTAATAATAATAAAATAACCATGACCAGTGAAAGTCTTAAGGACACACATATATTGATCAGTATATTGCTAAATATATATTCAACATTTAAGACGCACAGCTCTAGAGACTATGTACGGTATGTATTATAAAGCCTGATAGCCACAGGCAGAAAAGACTTGCTGTGTTCCTTAGCACGTCTGGGTTGCAGTAATCTTTGACTATGTCTGCTCCTCAGACTGTCCACCATGCCGTAGAGGCAATGAAAGGCATTATCCTTGATAGCTTGATATGCAGTGCTTCCCACAGTTCTTTTTTTAATTTCACTTTTTTCTTCCATTTTTCTTTTCAGCAACAAAATCTATATATTTTGGGTACACAATAAAACGTGAGAAATTTCTAACAGGATGTCCGCAAATGTACAGACGTTTTTGTGAAAATTCCTGATAAGCAAGTTAAAACTTTCCTTTTGCTTCAGGGTAAGGCAGATATCTTTAACCTGGTGCCATGTTGTGTCCTTGAACAGCACAGGTGCCAACTGCATGCCAGCTGAATGTCAAGGTCTAGTAATATGTTTTAGGAAATAGTGCACCACCAGAAAACATTGAGAGTGCATTATGCTGATTAAGCTTTTTACTTAAGCCGGTGTTGGGCTTGGGGAAGGGATCAGCTGCTTGGAGATGTAATCGGTGAGATTTAAGTGGCCACTAACAAGGATTTGATGTACACAGACTTTTACTTACAAGAAATGTGTCTGCTGACCTTCGTGTTGCAGCAGACTATTAGATTAAAATAAAGACTCATCACTTCTACTGCAATCTTTTGTTTTTTTTTAAAGATGCAACATAACGGTTTGGAATGAGCATTGCCCATTTTTTCCGAAGTTCTTCAACATCTCACAATCCAAAAACATGACTATTAGGTCAATCGATTAATCTGCATTACTTTTTGACATAAGTATGTGAGTATGTCTTTGTTTGTCCTGTGTGTCTCTGTGTTGTCCTGTGATGGACTAGCTAACTGTATCGATGGATGGACGGATAGACAGCTAAGCAATAAACACACACCAACTCACGATGAAGTCTGAATTCTGATTTGGAAAGCCTGATTGACTTAAAAATGCAATATGGTGAGTCTACACATATAAAGTCACAGCTGCTGAATTATTTATTTGTAAATACAGATACCTTAAGCACATGACATTGTTCAGTCGCTGTAAAAAAAAGTTGCATAAAGTGTTTGTAAAGTTTCATATTTTATATTCTTAACAGCTATCCTTATTAGTAAGCTGAACAAATAAATATTTTTGTACACAATTGTGGTTTTAGTTCTTTAACATGACACAATTTTGCATTTGTTCATGTAAATTCCTTCTAATTAACTTTTTAATACAAAATTTAGCAAACGTGAACAATTTCTGCTGCATTCCAATCCTGTACATTTACTATTCAGTATAATATTTTTAAAAGAGTTATCATTGATCTTTTAATCAGCATTCTAGTTTTATTTAAAGCCTAACAAAACAATGTGGTTACAGGTAAACCTAAAATTATTCACAATTATTCCACATAATTGTAGAATAATTATGAATAATATTTAAAATTATTTTCATTCAATCAAGAAGTATGGTTGTGATAATCAAAAAAATAAAAAAAGAGAATAATTTATTTAAATGATTTTCTAATCTTTTATTACAAAGTTGGCATGTAGAAAATTGTTTATACGCATCTGTGTGAAAAATAAGTTATTTGGCAGCAGAGATTTTCAAATTTGATTAAATCTGAGACATTAGTTTTAGAAAGTAACTTTTCAGATGTTTATGTAGAATTTTGGTTAGAGCTTGAACATGTTTTTATCAAAACAAGCAGAAACTTTATTTTCATATTTTTTCAGTCAGCATATGAAATGTTTTCTTTCTTGAACTTTTTTACATACAATCACAACTTCCTATTATTTGTGTTTTCAGTGGTAGATGAAGGGAAACGCAGGTAAAACCCAGCAGTTGATCTAAAATGCACCAGCAAGAGTTCTCATAAATATGAAAAAGAGGAACATCATATTTCTTCAGTTTTAGTTTACCAGTTTTAGCTTACCTGTGAAATTATATAGACCACTATTCAGCTCAATGTTAGTTTCTTCTTGTTCTTTCAAATTATTAGTTATCTGTTATCTCTGACTTATTTTCTTCATAGAAGCATTATTTGGCATGATCCTGGCATTTAGCTGTATTCACCATCTTGGAAGGAGGAAATTAGTTACTGCTGCCAATAACTTTACTTTCTCCTTCAATAGATTATATGCTTTTCCCCACCTCTTTGTGTTTAACACTGTCTTTCTAGCAAAATCAATTGAAGGAGTTTTTAATTATACTAACTGTGTTTGCTGTTTTTGCTGTTTTGATTTTACAACAGACGAGCTCATTTGTTTAGCTGTGTTTCTGCCATAAGCATTTTACTTTTCTTTAACATAGAAAGTATTCCTGGATCAGTGCTTCTGTGTTTGAGGTGTGTATGCTCTGTCTTCTCAAACCTCCAGTGGGCTGCAGGAGATGGTTATTCCCATTGAGTTAGTTTCTGCTGCAGGTTTCTTCCTGTTATAAGGGAATTTTGCCTCTCCACTGTTGCTACATGCTTGCTTAGGAGGGATTGCTGATGTGATCTGTTGGCTTTTATGAGACAGAAAACTTTTTTAACAACTTGAATGATAAACTACATCTGATTGACTTAAACTGGAGTATTTCTAATTGACTTTGAGTCTGTCAGTATGATTGGACTGAACTGACTGTATATTTTTACCGATAAACTGGATATTTGAGATGACATTCACCTTGAATTGGTGCTACATAAAATTAATTGTGTACTTATTAATAGCTACATAATAGCCGTAATAATAAAATAGGGTCATTATTCAATATTTGGAAGTGAAGATAAAATGAGGTATAGTTTTAAAAATATTTCTCAAATGCTGCATATGTGGCTTGCAGTATTGTTATAACGGCCCTGTAAAAGTTTATACCTGAGAATCTGAGTAAAGATTTGAAAATGGTTGCTCGCAGATGCTCTTCATCCAATCTGAATGAGCAGAAATGTGTCACCAGATGGTACAAAACTGAGATATCCCACCAGGACTGTAAGAGAGGCAACTTGAATTGCTGTAAAATGTAGCTCTACAAAAGACTAATAGGGTCTGGTTACAAAATGCAGATAATGATTTTAGATTCTTATTCATTAAATACTTTAAATACCAATCATCCTGTCCTTCCTGGCTTTGAGTCACACATTAAGACTGTTTCCCATTCTTGATTCTTTTATTTTCTGAAATAAGACATATGGTCTCCAGAGTTGACCTAGAGAAAATCATTCATGCTTTTGTGTCATCTCGTCTGGACTACTGTAATGCCATTTTTACCTGCCTGGATAGGTCCCCAATTTCATGTTTGCAATCAATACAGAATGCAGCAGCTGGACTTCTCACCAAATCCAGTAAATTCAGTCATATCACTCTGGTTATATTCTCTACACTGGCTACCAGTCGATTTTAGAATTCATCTTAAAGTACTTTGCTGACTTACAGAGCTTTAAATGGTCAGACTCCAGATCATCTTTGTCAGCTTTTAACTAAATTCTCTGCTGGTCGTGGTCTTCGTTCCAAACACTGCATCTCTTGGTTGCTCCTATGGTTCTTTCTGTCAGTGGCCCCAAGGCTGTGGAACAGTTTTCCCTTGCCACTCCGTTTTGCACAATGTGGAGTTTTTTAAAAAGTAACTGGAAACAGTTTTATTTTCCCAGGCTTTTATGTCATGATTTTATTGTATTTGTGATGTTTGTTTTATGCTTTTAATAGTTTAAGGTTAATTTTTATGGTACTACTCTTTGTGATTTTATGTCTGTGAAAAGCACTTTATAAATAAATTTTACTTACTTACTTCCACTTTTGCACTGTTTTGTGCTGATTTGTCATATAAAATCTCTGTAAAATATATTGGATTTTATTTTCATGTGACAAATTGGGAGGTCTAAGGTTATCTTTGTATGACAACCCTTCCTATTATTAATTTCAAATTTTAATTTCAAGTTTTAGGAGCAATATTTTTAAAATAGACTACAAAAAAGGGAGCTTTTACAGCTCAATCACAATTTGTGACCTCATTAGTTTTTATGAAAAACGTGCTACATTTTATCTGGAAAGGTGTACTGGGAAGCCTTGTGCTGATTGTACAGAAGTACATTCCATTAAATATATAGTAAAATTACAGAAAATCATTTTACAATTGGTATGCTACTTGTTAATAACTAAGGAGCATACCAAAACAAAAACAAACACACAAACATCTGAATTTATGTCAGCACAAAAGCAGCAATTTTAATAAGGAAAGAGATCATTTGCTTACATATTCACACACATAAACTACAAGTACATCAAATAAATTTCATTTAACTGATGCAGCAGGAGTACAGAACAAAACTGAAGCAGAACTTGTTGAAAATAGTATGATAAACACAAACGCTTCATTACACAAATGTAAAGTAGATTTTAGTGTCTTGCATGTTGTTCCAGGACAATTCAGCTCATGTCCAACAGCATTTGGTGTGTAGCATCTCATTAAGCAGATTGTTGCAGGGTACCTCACCACTCAGATGTTTGTAGTACAGATAATCTTCAGCCAGTATGCTGAGGGAGCGTAGCTCTGACAGATACAGTTGCAGACAAGTGAAACGGTTGCAGGACTGCGATGATGAGGCCAGTGTGTACTTTAGGAGGGCTCCTTCTATCTGCTGCTGCACACTTTCTACAAAATGGTGTTCTTCAAGCTCCTTGACATCTGACAGAGAGAGAACAATCTGAGAAACTATTTTCAGGCTTTCATTCAAACTGTTTAGTGATTTTCCTCAGGTCATGTGCACTGGTCTGTAACATGGGCTTGTTTGAGTTAAAATCTTTTTTTTGTTCATCTCAGATTGTGTACTGCAGTCTTCTGCGTCTCACAGTGGCTTATCAATAGACAACCAATGAACCTTCAATACAATTCAAAAGGGTACAACTTGGTCACTCACCAGGGGCAAACAGGATTAGAAACCTGATGCAGGCAAATTCTTGATGATCTACCTGTAGCATTCGAAGCTTCTCCACAAGCTCTGTCCCTCTTTGATTCAGGATGACTAAAGCAGGGCCAGCATGAGATGCTACATATGACAGCTCCCCCTGGACCAAGAAAACACCTGCTGACATCAAAACGATGATCAAGTGTTCTCTGAACCATAATAATTGTCTTTATTAGCACATTTCTCATTTAAGCATTTGTATTATGGCAGGACAATATTAAGAAAAGAGCAAATGTTAAAATTGCTATTGCAATTACAAAAATAAACCTACATTTTCCTCACTCTTTTCTTTTTTTTTGTTTTCTGTCATCAAGATACTCCCATCTTACACTTTAGCATCTTTAGTCAGTATCAAGATTGAGAACAGTCAAAAACAATAGGAGCCCAGCAACTGGTCAAACATAAGGCTGAAGAGTGCTGACCAAAAATTATAGGTCAAACACTCCTTTGAGATATCCATGAGTAGCACAGTGTTATTACAATTTAACTTTGAGACTTGACATATTGTGCAGTGCAGCCCTTCACCTGTGGTCAATTTATATGATAACATAATAACATTACTTCATAGAAAATTCTTTTGGATCACACTTACAGCCTAATACAAGAATATCATGGCCTTAGCAATACATGTGAGCTTGTCATTGGTATTTATTTTAACCACATTAAATCAGAATGGATATAAAATCAGGCTCATCCCACCCACCTGCTGCCCAGTGATCAGTAACAGGCCGCCATCAATACCATAAAGTACCTGTCTGGAGATTATCTCCAGAACAAGCAGCTCACTCCAGCAGCTGTGTAGCAACCTCATCTGGTCAGAGACCTTGGGAGAAATAAGAGGAACTGATACCATTGGAACATTATGCATCCTGTTCATTTCTCATGTATTTTTAAGATTGGACTTATTTTCTCTGAATTTGCCCAAATTCTGCGATTTATCCATTTTCCTAGTTAATTTGTAATTTTTGAGTAAACTTTTCTACAAAACATAATAGAACAGAATATTTTTGTTTGCTTTACTTTTTGAGTTTGTTATATTAAATACTTACTATAGTAACCACTATTTAAGACTATTAACAGACTCCTAAGCTGTCTTCTTGGAGTTGGAGTAAGAATAAAATGACTAAGTAACCATGAACTAGAACAAGTGACATATGCAAAGCTTGTTTCTCTCATCAAGTTAAGCTGTTGACCTTTGCCAGCTTGATCAGCAGTGCTGGAGCAACTATAGAACTTTATTTACTGTGTTGTGATCAACATTGCTATGGTTTACCAGGTTCATGGCAGACATTTTGGGGGAAACCCTTTCTGATCTGGAGAGATGGCATCCATCCCAGTTTGGATGAAGTAGCTTATCTTTTTAGGAATCTGACCAATTGTATTAGCCTTCCAAAGCATAAACAATGCAGAGTCCAGACCAGGAAGCAGAACCTCTCTGCAGCTTCTACTGTTACCCACCCTTTACCAATTAAGTCATTTTCTGGCCCATGGCCAAAATCAAATGGATTTAAAACTAACCTAAAAAGAGCAAAGCAGGAAAATCTCATAAAGATTCATACAACTGTCACTGAAAAGAAAAATAAAACAATTAAGTGTAGTTTATTGAACATCAGATCTCTCTCCTAAGACTTTGCTAGTTTATGACTTGATTTGTGATAATCAGAAAAATTATCTTCTTATTATTTATATTTTCACATTTGTCAAAGCACAGAGAGAGGTAGAAGAATAGCAACTATTTTTCATTGAGATTCATTTGTTAATCCTATGTCTATTACTAGCTAGAGTTATTTTGAGCATCCAGCCCTTAGTTTTTCTTATCCTAGTTGCAAAGTACAAAAAACATTTTTGTTTGTTGTTTCATACAGTCTACCAGACCCTTACCCTCAATTTTCAGATTTAAAAAAAATCTGATTGATCCACTACTTCTGGCAACAACACCTTTTAAGATAATCTCTGACTACATGAAATATTTGGACATCAAAATGTCAAAAAACCCAAGAGACCGTTTTAAATTGAAATTCAGAATTCAGAAAAAATTACTAAAATCAAGCAGAGGACATAAAAAAATGGAAGACATTATTCTTTATTCTTGACTGGATGTGCAAATGCTATTAAGATAGTCTCACTACCTCAATTTTTGTATTTATTTCAGAATATTATGGTTTTCATTTCTAAATCTTTTTCTGAAGCTTTTAGATTCCATTGTTATACCATTTTTCTGGGAGTACAAAACACATGGCTAAAAACCATCTTGAAAAATCAAGAAAATGTGGAGGTTTCAGTTTCTGGTGTTTTTTGCATTACAACTGGGCCATGAATGTCAGAGTTCTGGTGTACTGGCAATATGGTTTGAGAAGGGGGATGAATTCATTCTGCCTTCTTGATTAGCCATAGAAAAATGCCTGACCACGTGACTTCTCTTCCTGAGATCCTGTTCTCATCCCCACGGCAGCATGTGGTCAATAGGAAGGACCATTTCATTCTGTTCAACACCCAGAGGATCTGGAATCAAATTAAACAAACATTGTGTGCTTTCACACACTTTGCTTTTTCACATGCTCCAATTTGCACAATAATGATTTTTGCCATCTCTTACAGTTACAGTTACAATTCAAATTTTTGATTTCAAAATAAAATTTTTTACAACTGAGGGTCTATGTCCAACAGACTATAAAGTTGTATAAATTACAGTCCAAAACTAATTCATTGTTAAAATCCCTTCTGGGTTCTCCTGAAGCAAAATATTTTATTTCAATGCTGGTTTGCTTCTTCTCACGTATCTTATACTCATCATGATTAAAATAAAACATTTATTTTATAGTTTGCTTTTGAGATTGAGAATGAAAAATTGGATAAAATATTAACAAACATCAAGTCGTGTTCAATTAATGCTGGGTTTCATGATTCAGTACAAGGTATTAGATTACATTACTCAAAAGTTAGACTAAACAAAATTTTCCCTAACCTGTCTTCACTGTGCAATAAAAATCAGGTGACAGAAGGTACTGTTGCACATCTTTCTTGGTTTTGCCCAAAATTACAGAATGTTTCATCTCTCATCTTTCAATGGTTTTTATTTGTTTAAAATGATTGTCTCACTTGACCCTGGATCAGCTCTGCTGGGATGCTCTAACACCCTGAAGAATCTGAATTGTAACCTACATAATGCTCTATCTCTCTGTATGATCTGCATGTGGAAAGACTGAGATACAAACTTTCTGGTAACACTCTGAAGTTTTCTAGGATGTGGAGTCCAGTGTTGGAACATGTGAATGACCAATGACACTCCCTTTACTCAACCACATTACTTAGTGTCTTCCAGACAAGATGGACAGTTGAGCAAATAACAGCTGTGAACTCTGCCCTGGCCTTTTATTTATGTATTCATTGTTTATTTTGTTATTATTTTATAATTTATTTACTTGTGTAACATTGTGAATTCTTATTTATTTATTGTTTGTTTGTTTGTTTTTCTTGTCAGTTTTTGTTATTCTGTTGTCTCGGGTGCTTATTGTCTTTGTGTTCTGTTATATAACTTTACTTGAAGATCTTCATAAATAAAGTGTTCAAAAAAAAATTAAATTTAATGTTAAACATTGATAAGAATGTTATAGTGGGGAACTTCATCATTTATATTGACACTGAGGGTGGTAGCTCAAATGCAGCATTTAAAGTTATTGGCTTTACTCAAACAATTCTCAGTCCTAACTACTTTTGTCATCATACTTTAGATCTTATTCTGACATATGGCATTGAGTGTGAAGAAATAACAGTACTTCTTTGTAATCCTGGGCTTCCTGATCATTTTTATTCACTTGTGTATTCCTATCCAGAAAGAAAGTTTTGTTATATAAGATATTTGGTAGACAATGCTGAATTTTTTTTAAAGAATCTGTTCTATGTTTAATTCCCTCATAATCTCAGAGAAACACAGCAAAAAGCAGCAATTCAATCTCCCCCCCCCCTATCAAATTGATGATCTTATTCAGAGTGTTAGTTAATTCTCATTCTGTGTGTTTAATTAGACAACGTAGCCCCCTTAAAAAAATGGAATCATCCATACGAGGCAGAATTGAATGTGTTTGGACTGGTTTGAGTTAGTTGAGTTTTTTGAGTTGTCAAAAATAGTTTCCTCCAAACACTTCCCAACCTAATGACCCTATTACAAATATGTCTGCATTTTGTAATATCTTTATAGCTAAGTGAGTCGATGGAACTTATGCTTTCAAAGATAACAGAAAAATGGTCAGACAGGACAACATCATTTACTGAGACTTGGGATAAGAGGTAATAAAATAACCACCATGGGGGGTTCTAATGCTGACGCAGGGGTAAAGCACAACCCTTACTCATGTCACAGGTTCAAGTCCAGGCCTGATGACCATTGCCGCATGACAGTTAATGTTGCAGTTGTGAATTTAGTGTAGAATATTTATTGGATGACCTGTGAACATTAATTGATTTATTTTAGAAGATACCCTAAAGCAACTCTTGCCAAGTGTTGGCCAGAGTGTGACATGCAACGAGGTCAGACTTGGATGTGTGTTTCTACCGCTATGCACAATAGAAAAATATGAAGAGCTGCAGAAATTTTCAGTAAGGTTGAACAAAGAAAAAACAGAGGGTTACTGTAAGGAAATATGACAACTTATATCTGTTGTTTTTACAGCTGATTAAACAAACACAGCTGTCAAGGTCAAATCTGAATGAGTGCTATCATTAACCTTCTAACTCCAGTCAATAATAAACATTCTAATTCTGATATGAACAGTCATGTCACAATGTTTGTCAGACTCAGATTAACATATAATCAAGACACACAAAACTAAAATCAAGAGATCTTACCTTTAGTTCCTTAAAGAAGATGGATGTACGAGCCCACTCCACAATAGAGCACAACAACTGGTCAGCCATGACACACACTGAGCTGAAGGTGTTGGGCTCTCTGTGCCTGCAGGCTTCCTCCTGCTGCAGGCAAGAAAATATCTTTTTCTGCAGCTGAAGCTCATGTGGATCACAGTGTAGAAACTCCATCTCAGGCTGCGGTATCTTTGGACTTTGTGTAGAAATGGATCCGGAGGATGTGTGATGTGGACCAACGATTGCCTCAGCAAAGGCTGCCAAATCTGCAGAGTTGCTGCAGTTCTCTAACTTCATAGCCCAGTTAGATGGAGAGGTGATTTGGTGCTGTATGACAGCAGATGAATTGCAGGGCTGGGACAAAGATAATGACGGAAGCTGGTTTGGATTTAGTTTGGTGTTGTGAAGGATAGCAATTGAGTGGATGTTGCTGGTAAAAGTAACTTCTTTTTGGTTGCTTTCTATTCTCAATCTTCTGGCTTGTATCAAAGCCTTTTTCTGTTGCTTGAGGGCCCGATCATGCTTGTACATGGGGCCAAACTTGTTTCTGCCTCCTCTCATTCGATCTGCACGGACAGCTGATAGGAAAAATAATCTGTCAGTTTGCATCTGATCATGAGATAAATTCTAACTTTAAAGAAATCTCCTAATATATTTTTTTGTGTTTTCTGCTTTGTAGATTGACTTCTTAATGCATATAAAATTACAAGACCAATGCTGTTACAAAAAAAACAAAACATTTTTTAATTTGTAAGGCAGAAGACATTCTGCCAATAATTTATCATATGAATTTCTAAAACAATCCCATGAAGCCATGTAATTATTTAAGGAAGTGTGAAAGTTTAGGAACATTACAGAGCTGCTGTGGCTACTGTGAAATGCTGAAATTTCTTTGAAAAATTATTTAAATATGGACAGAAGAAAATACCAAATTTATGTCAATTTTAATCTGACATTTTATACCACAATTTGAAGGAAAACAGACACCAAAAAGCTCCTCCTTGCTGTCAAATCCAGACCAAATCTGCTTGTTTTTCCACAAGTTAAACAATCTGTGAAAGAAACAGCAGCTTTGTGCAAATAAATAAATATATTTTATTGTTTTCATTTATTATCAACAACTATCCAAATGCATATTAGAAGTTTACATGTAGACTTCATGGAGGCAGTTATGGACTGATAATTGCTGTGAATGGAACATTTTTTCCATCTCAAATCTCCTTAAACCTATTTTGTTCACCTTAGAGATTGAGTATGTGGCTTAAAAAAACATTTTTGTTAATATTTCCATTAATTTAATTGTTTGCACTAACAGGCAGCTAACATTACACAATTAGATTCAGAAATAAAAAGCCCACTTTACCTTCCAGCCGCATTCCAACATTAAGGCACTTCTGAAATCTGCAAAAAGGGCATCTTTTTCTTTTACTTGTGTCAATTTTGCACTGCTGGTTTTCCACACAGACATATGTCTTGTTGTTTTGAACAGTTCTTTTGAAAAATCCCTGAGGACCAAGAAGAAACAATTTGATGAAAGCAGTTCTGTTGCTCCATATTGCTCTTGTGCTGTAGGAAATGAGTTATGGTTAACAAAATAGTATACTACAGTAGGGTGTAAAGTACCTTACAGCTCTCACAGGTGAGGACGCCATAGTGGTATCCAGAAACCTTATCTCCACACACCGGGCACTGCTCCTCTAAATACATTTCACATGGGAAATTCATGTCTGAACTAGAGAAAAACATGTAAAACAAAATCTGAGGATTCCTTTGTTCTGTTCTCAAATGTGTAGTGAAAAAAACAAACTACACAAACAAGTTAGAACTAAACATTAGGCTATTATTAAAATCATTTAAATGAAAATCCAGAATTAAAACTAGGGTATAAACAGAACATCTAAACCAATGTAAGTTCAACATAAATGCATATATTGGTTCAGTACCCTTCCCTGATGGTCTTCAATCAGCATGGAGTCAGACACATGAGCACTATTCTGCTTTTCTTCCAGTTTTACTGCTCACAGCGTCTATCTTGTCATCACCTGTGGAGGAGGGAAGCCTTCCAATGTTCTTTTCCAGTGCCAAGGCTCCAACCAGAAAGCATGCTTAATGAGTCACCTGTTCATCTGATTTCCTCTCTGAGGGAATATCTGCCTGTTGTATTTACAGGCTAACTACATTTGTTTCTCTTATGCTGCCAGTGATTTCTTGTTCTCTGGTGGCAGACACTCCTAAAGTTAAATAGCAAATTATGGTCTGCCATTTCACAAACACCACAAACAGACGTGTGCTTTAATGAGTAAATTCCACAATTCTACATTAAATCTAATGCATTTTTTTCAGAAGGCAAGAATTATATTTTCATTTTATGTAAAATCAAGAATTTTTGAAATGTGAAATTCCAGAAACTTGCTATTTCTGTTGTTATATTTTAAGCTGCTGAAGGAACCTTATGCAGAGAGAAATACTGAAGGCAGATCCAGGAGCCACCAAATGCAACAGAAACAGTAAGAAGAATGAAGAGCCAACCGATGGCAACAGGGAACGATACAACAGGAATCAGTCCAGGAATCCTCTCAAAACAATTCATCTGTGAAGTCTAAACTAATGGGTTTTTAGCCCTAATTTAAAGGAACTCAGTGGTTAAGAAGTTTTAAAATTTTCTGGAAATTTATCCCATTATTTCTGGCAACACATTTTAAAACTAAATAATTCATTTCTAAATATTAAAAACAACTAAAATGGCAAACAATAAATTAGTTTTAAAAAAAAAAAGAATAAACAGAACAGCTGGATATGTTCTGTTTGAATTATTAATCAATTTCAAGGTAAATAATAAAAACAACTAGAAAATTCCTGAAGAAATTTAACCGGGGCCTGCCAAAGTGTGCCCGTCGGTTTGGACCCAGCGTTCTGACGCTAAAAATTAGCATCAATGCTAAGCTTAGCTACATGGTAGTCAATAGCCTATAGAGAGTCACAAGCATGATGACTAACATGGACTTGCACCATTCAGTATGTTAAAATTAGTGCATAAGCTAAAATTAGCCAAAATGCTAATGTTAGCATGATAACTGTCAGTAGCATCTGGGGAATCAATAGCATGTTGTCTGTAATTAACTTGCTCCATTCAGTATACTAAACATGGCTAACAAGTAAGAAATACCTACTATCATATTTAAGGTAAAATGCTAATGCTAATGCTCTGCCTTGCTGCGCAAGGCAGAGCCTTAACCTGAGAAAGAAATATATCTGAGAAAGTTAATAATCTGCCTTGCTATGCAAGGCAGACGTCTAACCTTAGAGAAAAAGACAATGCAGCCTAATCTTATTGCACTGCCTTTCGGCAGTGCACTAGTTGGTAACAGTGAAATGCTAATGTTTGTGCTAATGTTAATAATCTGCCTTGCTGCGCAAGGCAGACTTCTAACCTGA
>CAEFZY010033676.1:0-17292 GCA_903066815.1 Brachyrhaphis roseni | reverse complement strand
GCTACAACAGATCCCAGGAACAACATCAGACATCTCAGTCCAGAAATGTGCAGTTCTAGGCACAGCCAAGATACTGCGCAGAACCCTCAAGCTCCCAGGCCTCTGGTAGAGAACCCGAGCTAAGAGGAAGAAACACCACCCGCGGTGGGTGAGAAGGGAATTTTTTTTTTTTTTATAGCTCCTCCCTGTGCTATAGCGATCTGTAGAAATGCACCGCTCCCTGTCAAAATCAACCAATCAGAGACAGGAGGAGGGTCTAAGCGCTGTCAATCACTCTCATGTACTCGATAGTCAATGTGCTACATTCCAGGAACGCTGTTCATCCACTGTCTCTGGTGGTCATGCTAACTAGCTTTAGCATTCCTAGCAGCCTCTGCTATTGGGAAGAAGCTGTAGCCCAGAAGAGAGAGAGGTATGTGGTTGTTTAATGACACGATAGGAAAAGGTTTATACTTATGTTAAGTGATCCATCAGTTTTTCTCTTTAGTGTTTGAAGAACTCAAATAAAGCGGAAGGAGAAAGGATACAGGAAAAAAAGGAACAACTTAATCAAACAAAGTCGATGAAAACTGTACTCCAATTTCATTATAGGTTAAGCTAAAAGTGCAACGTCTTTGTTTTTAATTCATTGTTAAAGAAAAACTGAAGATAAAAAGTGAAATTTGTCCGAGAGATCAAATAATTACGGTTTTATCATCATCATCTTTGTTCTTTAACATGGAAAGTACTCCCTGCTCAATGCTTCTGTGCTGTTTTTATGAGCATCCTCTGTTTTCTCAAACCTCCAGTAAGCCATAATGAGCCATGTTTTTCTGGATGTTTTTTGCTGTTGAAGGGGAGTTTTTCCTTTCCACTGTCGCTACATGAATGATCAGCATAACGAATCACTGCAACGTTAACAACTCGATGCAACTGAGTGTCTTCATGCTCATTCAGGAATCAGCGACTCAATGCAATCAACTGTGTTTCCATTATATAGAAAACTTTTCCAACTTTAATAATAAGCTGAATTTGATTGCATTGTTTATCAACAACAATCAAATTGGAATGCACTTTAAATCTGTATATATATGATAGGAATTTATTTAATATGCACGTCTGCATATGAACTAGACTTTTTTGTTATTTGGTAATGTTTAAAAAAAACTGAACTAAATTCAAGCAATATAGATTCTCATTTATTGTTGTCGAAAAGCAAAGATCAGTGCAGAATAATAGATGTTTTTAGAGCACAATGCATTACACTAAAATGCATTTTTGTTACATAGTTATAATAAATAATCATATAAAATAAAATATCTAAAATAAATAACTAACTAAATAAATAAATAGTACCCAAATAAACATGGTGATAACACAAAATGTAAAAAAAAAAAAAAAAAAGATAAATATATATAAATGCAAATAACAAAATAAAGAAAAAAGATAAATAGAATTATTAATAAAATTAAATTAATAAATATAAGTGCATGTCTAATGACAACAAATCTAAGAAATAGTCCCTAAGTACATAGAATAATAATGCAACAAATAAAAAAATTATTAACTTTAAAGAAAATATATACATTGTTCATGGAGTTTCTTTTCTGTTTTTTGTCTCTGCATAAAAACATTGTAAAACCTGAACTAACAACATTTGTTTCAGGTTTTTATCTACTGCATTTATTAAAAATGTACATTGATTCAGAGAAAATCAAGTTATTTCCATGTATTTTTCTAAATAACTGGCCTAGGCCCTTGGATGTACATAACACCAATATTTAATGTGAAATAACTTTTTTTTGCAATATATTTTTAGCAATCTACATGTAATTGCTGAAATTTTTACATTTAATTTCATCTTCATGCATGAAAAATGTTTAATTTGTTTCCATAAACTCAAACTATGTCCATCGAAAAACTAAATTTCATTTGGCTCCGAAAAAAACAAAACAACAAAACAACTAAACTTGCAATAATTTCAGGCTTCCGTAGCGGCTGGAGCTGTTTTTGGTGTTTAAAATGCGTATTAAGTGTAGTAAGGTAGCAGCACCTTCCCCACATTATGCAGCTCAATTATTCCATGAGCAACACCTGCAAAACAAATTTGGCATTCAAATTTGCTAAGGATGATCAAACAACGCCGAAACACTGTCATTATTTCTCCCTCACACATTCAGCAGCAGCAGCAGCAGCGAGGGGAGGAGGAAAGGGAGAAAAAAATATCTAAATACTCCCGTTTTCTTTTTCTTTTTTTTTCTTTCCACGATGCACTGAATTAACTATTCAGCTGGAAGCAAACTTCATTTTATAGGTTTCATTCACCTCATTTCCCAAAGTGTATTTAACTGCCGTTGCAAACACAACAACGTAAATCGATTTGGAGCCGCAAAATCTCACCTGCTAGGAACAGAAGCATCTTTCTGAACTTTTTGAAGTTAATTTTCTATATATTGGACAACTTTCACAGGCAAACTCCAAAAAAGAATAAAACAGAAACTATTGTTTAGGCTGTGAAAACAGCAACCGCTTCTTGCCCTTTTTCCTCGCACTCTGACGTTAGATAAAGAGAAATCAGCGCTAATGAATTGCGCCTCCCCGGATATAATTCTGTAATAGCTATAATCAGGCCGTTTTGAGCACATGAATATACATGGTCGGCATCAGCTGCAATCCTCTTGGTGGTCAATTTTCTTGAAGCTCTGCCAGTTGGGGAATATTCCTTCTTCCCGACTCTTCCTTAATGTTATCAGGTAACACACACTGGTGTTAAATCCCACGACGAAATAAAAGCCTCCCTTTGGAAGCCTCCACAGCAGACAATGCTGCTCTCACCAAAAACCCTTTAAGTGTTCGTGTTTTAATGTCATTATGGCACCACGAAGCAGCAAACAGACCAGGCAGGAGGAGGGAGAGGGGAAAAGCAAAAATAAAAAAAGAGAGCCATGGCTTGAAAAGAGAAAACCCTACACAAGACCTCAAGGTACATTTGCTCTGAGGAAAGACAAAAAGGCTCCAGCAATGGCAAAAACAAACGGGAACGGTTTATAACGTTCACGCCGTGAATGGTGGAACAACGGCCTCGGCGGTGCTCGCTGACAGCTTCTAAAGCCGCAGATTTGTGCCCATTAGTCACACATTTTAGCAAGAAGGTGGTTTCTAAAGTGCATTGATGAGGATTACAGTTCTATCCTTTCCTGTCTTCCTTTCAGAGCACAAACACCAGGCTGAAATCCTGAGATGCCAGGAGGTTTCTGCGAAGAAAAGAGTGGAGCAACTATTGTGTTTGTTTTCTCAAATGGCAATCCGTGGGGGTATTAGAGGGCTTAATCTGTGATTAATATTTTAATGATACAAAATAAGCAGCCGTTTCCTGAAGTTTACACCGTCCCACTTCACCGGTAGGTTTGTTTACGCTCTGAATGGAAGAGAGGGAGTGAATGCAAAACAGGTCTGGTCCAGATTACATGGTGGCACTTGGTTGCGATTACACCATGAGGGATTTAAATAATCTCAGTTTGTTGAGTTGGTGATATTTTGTAATCGTGGACCAGTTTTAACAGTTCTTATCCAAGCTCTGCAAAGTGAGGATTAAAACAGTGTCAGTGAATCCAGTGTGTCTCTTTCAGACTATAAATCACTTTGTTCTGAATTCAAAGTCCAAGTTCAACCAAAAGGAGGAATCTTAAAGTAACAATCTCCTTTTAGTGAAAGTTTTTTACTTGTTTGGGATTTAAAATGGAAAATAGTAACTTGGTGGTGCAGACTGGATAAATTTTCTTGAGTTTTCGCTGTTTGCTGTTCTGATCAAGAGGAAAAGACATCAGCAATGCCCCTACTAATGAATCTGTGAAGGATTACCAGGCAAACCAATTCAATACATGGACTTCAGACAGATGTCAGTCTGTTCAAGAGTGAAAGTTTTAGTAAATTTAGCCCAAGGTAAAGTTGTGTAATTCTCAGAGAAATGACTAAAGAAGCCACAGATATCAGTTAACATGTTAAAGCTTACAATAGGTTAGTTTGGAAAAGCAAAATCCTTTCAGCTAATTTTCTTTGGTCAGACGAGACCAAAGTAGATATTTTTCCCCATAAAGCACAGGAAAATGGTTTACAAAAACCAAATATCAGCATGAATGACCTTTCACCAGCTGTGAAACATAATGATGGAGGGGTCTTTTTTTTTTTTTTACAATATAGCTTTGGAAAGTCAAATAACAAACCACAAACTTCTAGAAGAATAATGTCTAGAACGTAAAGCCAAAAGGCCACAGCAAGTGATAATCTGGGTTTGTTTTTCAATCTGAAAACCTTGCATTTCCCTTTGTATACCAAACTATTCTCATGTTAAATGTCAAGCCAACTGTCCAACAGCTGAAGTTAAGTAATCGATTTCACATTAGTCCCAAACGCAGCAGCCAATCTATAAGAGAACGACAGAAAAACAAAAACAGTCAAGGTGTCAAACGTCAGACACATTGAGATGTTTGTTCAGAAACAAATGTCTGCAAACTTCGATGAACTGAAGCGGTGTTACATAAACAGGAACAAAAATGTTTCTACCACAATGCAGTTAAAATAAGAGAAGCAATTATCAGATATTTTTCACAAAATTGGTCTGCTACACATTGCAATGCTTTTCTTCATGCAATCTCATTAAAGTGTTAAAACTTTTGATTCTATTTTCCGTCAATAAAAGTAACTCTGATGACCTCTGGAAGCTCCTTTTATTTCAGGGAAAATGCAAATCACCACCAACTTCTGATGCATCAAAACCGTCGTTCACTGGTGAGTTTGGAGCCGACAAACATTTTCACAGCTTGAAATGCATCAATGTCTCATATTTTACAAATAGTCTGAATTTAACCACTTCATTTTTCCCTGTTGTACAAAATTGTGGTATCTTTCACATATATGGACTTGTGATTTTATGCAATTCTAATCCCAAATGTTTTGACAGGGAAAATTTGATATTGAATGAGAGTTTGCCAAATGTGATGCATCACATTTATATTGCAAATAGAAGAATGACAATTTACTTTAAACATGCGTTCACTAGAAGCTCCTCCATTGCATGGCATTTGACAAAATGCAATGTTTGTTTTAATGAGGTACTGAAAATGTGCGAAACAAATAAACTTTATTTATTAAACTTTTTGATGTGTTGTCCATCCTTTAAATTACTTTATTGGGATTTTATGTAACCACATTACCTTTAGGAAGCGGGAAGAAAATTATATATTATTTGTAAATAAATCTCTGATGAGTGTGGCTTTCATTCATATTCAGTCCCCTTTACTCTGATGCCTCCAAATAAAACTCAGTCCAGTTACTTTCAGAAGTATTTTTCACAGATAAAGTAACTTCTGAAGCCAGTTGATTGTAAGAAACTGTAACAAAACAAAGGAGCAACAAAAGGTTTGAGCTTTTCAAGCTGATTTCCACCTTTACATTTAAGTTAAATATTTATTTTACTCTTTATTGAGTGTGTTTGGTAATGATGTGAGCATCTAAAGAAGAAGTGGTCTGAGGTCGCCCGTCACCCTGACCTCACTCTCTGCTGGTCGTTTCCCAGCAGAGCGATAAGAAACACAAAAACACACCAGATAACCATCGGTGTCTCCGCTATCTTCCCTCAAAGAGGCTGAAGGTCCACATTGCCTATAATTGGATTTGATTTGGACTCCCAGCATCAGTTAGGGAGATTAAGGGCAAGCACAAAAATCCTTGCGATTCTTTTTCATCCAGATGACAAGCACGGCCTAACGGATCCTGAAAGGAATATTTGTGACGGAAGCCTTCATCGGGTCTTCATCGCGCAGCGGGAAATGACGAACAATGAAGGTGTGTGATCATTACATCCTCCTTTTCCAGTTTAAAGTAAACATACCGCTCTGTATATGATTGAGACACTTGATAACTTCATGTTGTTTGTGCCAACTAAAACTGGTTAAAAGTTCTTCACATATAGAAACAGGATCCGGCCAACAAAAGGCTCTGCGTCAAAATAATGAGAGACTTAACTTATTTTACTTCCTCTGCATCGCCTGTGGGGAAGAGGGAGGTTCTGTTCTGGCCTGATAAGTCATCTATTTAAATGGATCATCATTCTCACAGGTATGTAAATAAATAAAAAAGCATCCCATATTTCTCCCGCCTTTATTTCCACTCTTTTGAACAACAAGCAACGCTTACAGTAGATTAAATATCAGCATCAATAGACTTCCCCACGCTCTGGTGTTGTATTCTCTCTACCCCATGCCAAAAGACTAATATTAGTATCTCCAGAAAATAATCTCTCTTTATTTTGCAAGTTCCCTGCTAAGGCATTCACATTTATCAGAGGATTTAAATGCGGATGAAATAGTATATAAGCTGGATCCCCTCAGGAGAGGTTCTCATTCTCTTGTATTCTTTCAGACGAGGAGGAGAGTAAAAAGAGAGGGAGCAACGCTGCACCTTGGCGGAGAAAAAAGGGAGGAGGAGGATGTGCCGAGGAGGAGGAGGAATTAATTTTTCCCCTCTGGGAGAAACACATGCTGGATCTCGAGAGTTGGAGGAGAATCTTCCCATCTTGCTCTGATTGGCATTAAGAGGGTGGGGGGGCGGAAAGAACGAGAGGGAAAGAGATGCCACGGTTGTTACTAATGATTTATTGTCTGAAACGTGAACGGCGTTCTGTGGGTGCTCGTCGTTCAAAAACGTTCAGCAAATCCTTTTTTTTTTTTTTTCCATCTCTGGAAGCTTCGTCTTAACTCCAACAAATTCATTATCGGCGAGCCAAACGAATAGACGCACAAATAGGATGTTTTTCATCTGGACTTGCTGGATCTGCAGCAAAAGATTAAAGTTTAAAATAAAAGAAAAGTTCCCACAGTCATGACCCCCAAGGTCACATTTTGTCTAATCAAAAACTTAACACAAAACTACTAATTCAGTCATTTAAATTGATCAGTCTGCAAAATATTAAGTTGTCTCTGCAGCTAATTAAATTAATTCAGCTGCTGAAAATAGAAAAACTGTCATTAAGTTGTAATTTCTGACCAATTAAGATGTGAAAATAAATGTGGGCACAGAAGAAACGTAAAAATATAGGAAAGCAAATAGGAAGTTTAATATGAGGTGAATAACATAAATATATATTAGTTTTTCATAGAGCTAATTGGGTTAAACAGTTAGTTGCATCTTGCATTTTGTTCATATATGATTTAATAGTTTTTCTAATATCTAAATTAATGACTTCCATTTGTGACCTTTAATGATTTACTTATGCATATTTTTTCTGTACAGCATTCAACTTACATGATTTTTTATAAATAGTCATAGGACCTAAAGGTTTGTAAATTTTATACGGATTCAAATATTGGGTGGTTAATTATTTTTTTTTTATCAAGTTTTGCTCACCATTCTGACTGGATGTGCAACTTTTCTGCTTGGTAGATTTGGTAAAGTTTGGTTAAATCACTTCTGGTATCATCCCTGCTTTTATATATTGTGTAAAAGTATCTAATATGATTGGAATTTGACTACCTTTGTCAAACATAAAACAACATTTTTAAAAAAAGACATCGCTCAGAGCACAAAGCATAGAATTAGACTGAATAGATCTGTTATGGATCAGTCACATTGTCACGGATACCAACTCATAAGGTCCAGAAAATGAACAAGTACGTTCTCGAAAATCAAATCCTAATTTACGGAAAAGGGCCTCACAGGTTCCAGGAAAGTAACCAGCAAGTTTTACTAAAGTAATGTTAAATTTTGTGGAAAGTAACAAGAAAATCCTATAAGGTTTGTGTATTAAGAATGTATAAAATCCAAATTTAAGTTATGAGAGTGTGAGTATAACTTAGACCGCTTTGAAAATAGGAAGAGAGAACTTCGACAGTAACAGTTTACCATCATAATTTAGGCTGAAAATAACATCTAAGTTCCAGGATGGGAACCAACTGAGTTCCAGAAAAATGTCCCTTATGATCAGGAAGAGTGAGTTCCAGGAAAGCATAGGACTGAGAAAAGCAATCTTTAAGTTCAAGTTCACTCTATGAGCTCCAGGAAGTAGCCTGAAAGTTTCCTGTCCTAAAAAAAAAAACAACTTTCAGTTGCATAATCTCTAGCAAAATAACCTGTAAGTTATCAGAACGTACTGAAAGTTTTAGGACCTGGAAAGTGACCTGGATGTTCCTGGAAATTACCCTGAAAATTCTAGAAAAGTATTCTGCAAGTTGTGCTACATTATTAGTATTGCTGTTGATTTTCTTTCAAATGTCCGTCTGATCACCTAGAAGTGCATCTGCTGTGGGTTCACTGCAAAAACACAACATTTTGTCAAGTGTTTTTGTCTAGTTTCTAGTGCAAGTATCTTAAATACTTGCACTAGAAGTATTTAAGATACTTCAACTGTACTAAGTATCTTAGTACAGTTGAACTAAGATAAAACTAGCTGCCAAGTCACTAGTTTTAAGTAAATAATTACTTAATACTGATTTCAAAAAGTGCTAGTACTGGCAGATTGATTCCCTTATAACATGAGAAAAATGTCTTGTCCATCCATCCATCCATTTTCTGTTCACCCTTGTCCCTAATGGGGTCGGGAGTTGCTGGTGCCCATCTCCAGCTACGTTCCGGGCGAGAGGCGGGGTACACCCTGGACAGATCGCCAGTCCGTCGCAGGGCAACACAGAGACAAACAGGACAAACAACCAGACACACACACTCACACCTAGGGACAATCTAGAAAGACCAATTAACCTGACAGTCATGTTTTTGGACTGTGGGAGGAAGCCGGAGTACCCGGAGAGAACCCACGAATGCACAGGGAGAACATGCAAACTCCGTGCAGAAAGACCCCGGGCCGGGAATCGAACCCAGAACCTTCTAGTGAAATTCACATCTGCTCCACAAACTTACAGAAAACTGCAAAACAGCTGAAACAGTGTTTAAAAATATACTAACAGTTTAGAGTTGCTTTTGAAACGTAATCAGTGAAACATTAATCAGTAATCTGATGTGTAAAGATGACAAAATGTAATGTTTCAATTGTTAACTGTATTCTATGACTTTGCATTTTTATGATGTGAAGCAATTTGAAATGCCTTGTCAAGGAAATGTGATGTAGAAATAAAATTTGATTGATTGATTGATTGATTCACTGAAAAAAATGCCAGGGGATCCAGCACTTTTTCATTAATGTTAAGGCATTATTTACTTAAAAAAAAAAAACTTCTACATCCTGCTGAAAAGTTACTTGTAAATTAGTTTTGTCTCATTTCAGGCATGTGAAGATATTTGCACTAGAAATACTTTCATTTATTTTAAATGTTTGCAGTGTTGGGTCATTCACTGAGACCCTAACTTAAATTTCTCTTCACCGAAAATCTAGCAAATAAAAAATTTAATGCAGCAGGTAAACTGTTGAACTATCAAAAAGCCAAAAAAGTTGAAATAAAAGCGAAATTCTACCTGATCTTACATGCACTACAGATTTCAAACGGCCTGCCTGAGGCGCCACAAGAGGGACGCAGGTTTAATGATACAGAGGAGCAGCACCCACTGCTCTTTACGTCGACACACCAGGCGCACAAATAAGGCAATTAATGTCCAGACGTCTAGCCAGACACTGTCCTCTGTGTGTCGACGGGAAGACAGAAGGCTGCCGAGCTGCACACAGATCAGCCCGTATTGACTCAATCTATTGACAAATGAATTTGGGGGCAAAGTCCTTCTGCGAGTTGTTGATTTAGGTGTCACAGTTCAGTCCTGTTAGTGCCAACACTCACAGCACATATCTCTGTCTTGATCTGACAGCAAGCTGTGTGTTCAAATATTCCTTTATTAAAGTACAATATATCAGGATTCGAACATAATGCCGCATGTTTCCACAGCTCTGTTTGCCGGAGGAGAACGGTAAACTGCCTGCAAACACCAAGCGTGTCACAGAGAGCCATTAAAAATTCGGATATAATGGCTGTGAATTCAAAATGGAAATAAATGCAACACAAAGTTTGCTTTCTGCAATATTATAGTCAAGCGACTACATTAAAAAGCAATTAAAACAAACTATTGCATTACAAGGAAATGAATTAACTTTCAACACATTGAAAGGCATGTTTTCTTCAGAAGCATGGCGTAAATGAAACTCTTCATTAAGGATTAAAAAATAATAAAGAAAATTGGTCCCTACCACGAGCTTTTTAAGCATTCATTATTAGCTATATTTGTTTTAATGAGCTGCCTGAGATCAAGTGAAGGAAAAAATAAATAAACAGCCTGACTTAAGCTTTAATGCTATGATAACTTGATCAAATTCCTAATTCATAATGGGGGAAGGAGTGAAGGAGGGGGTTTGTGTGGTTAATGAAATCCTCAACAGCCAATTCCATTTCTACAACTTCTCCACTTTATCCAAAGATGCAGCAGGTGTTGGCTCCCGAGCAGAATTTGGGTAAATATTGATCCTGTAAATATGTGTGCTGTTCTCACCATGCCTCCAAGCTTTTTCATTTTTTTTTTCTTGTGTTTTGTTGTGCAGAATCGCAGCTTCCCGACTGCCAGAGCGAATGCCAGTAAGGAGAGGTATCGTCTTCGGTCCGTCTCCCACAAGGCCACTGTGGGAAGGGTACAACTGTTGCGAGTGGGTGGCACATCTGTTCCCTGAGACAGGCGAGCCCCACTCCCCGGGGGTCATCACGCGCCTTGGCTGGCGTTTCATGTGCATCGCTAATAACCGCTCTGGTTCCTTCGCTTAGCTGGAGACAAAGGGCCTTGACGGGTGCCACTCGCCTTCAGATCCGAGCCTCAACATTTCTAATAGAAGGAGCATTAAGCACCATGTTTACCTTATTCTTCTTCTTCCATCCATCTGGCGCAATGTTCACATTTATGACAGGTTAAGTACATTGGAAATACACAAGGTTGACATGGAATATATTTGCAGGTTCTCGATTGAAGCACCATATGCACGGAGCTGCTGCAGGAGGAAAACAATGAAGACGATTCACAGAATTAAATCTCAAAGTTTTGCAAAAAGAATGTTTAAAATCAAAGCTGCAAAGCCCTTTTTTTTTTGTGAATGTGTGTGAGTGCGTGTGTGTGTGCCCCCGCACCAAACTGAAAAGTGGAAAACTTAGAAGACGAAGGAGTGAGCGAGGGATGTAATGAGCGCTTTAAATCCCAGGATGCAGAGACAGGTGAGTTTGCGCAGGACGGTTCGGTGTCCGCAGGGCCGGTTCACCAGGACCAGCGATGGCTCAAGTAGCAGAGGGTGAGCAGAGAGCATGAAGGATGAAAGATGGAGCCTAATCCTACACATGTGGTGTCTTTCCCGCCCCCCACCCCTCTGTTTTTAAAGGCAAAGCCAACTGGAGACATTCTTTGGACTGCAGGCCAGGGGCTCCAGGAAAGCACTGCCTCTAGCCAAAGCACATAGTGTGAAATGAGAAGCTAAAGCTTGAATGTGCTTTTGTTTATCAGAAAACTGCACTCTAAGTGGGATTGGCAGTGGAGGGGCCCAAACTCCATAAGTCATATAGACTGGCTCAGGCCGAAGTGGGGATGGCAACGCCGCGGCTTCAGGCTTGAAAAGGCAGCTCGTCCGTTAGCCACTTGGCAGCGCCTCTTCCTCCATAATCTCACTTCCAGCACAAAGGCCGGTATCAAAGAGGTCAATCTACAGTAGGGAAATTTGGTCACGAGCTGTGCAAATAAATTTGAGGAAGCATTTCTTATCCACAGGTCTGCTCTGAGTGTCGCAAAGAGAACTTAAGATATGAAACCTAAGCTGAGAGAATTGGGGACAGAGATTTCTGGGAGACAGGACAGGAGCAGGAAGCCAAAAACCGATCAGTTATAGAGATGGATTGTGAGAGAAGAGCCGTGACCATGAGGCTGATGGCTTCAGAGCGGCTCAAAGTAAGCAGAAAGTTATGAAGGAGCTTAACACACTTCTCAGGGAACTCTGACTTCTGCTAATTAACTCCTAAGTCCACACAAGCCTTTAATTCGTCTCTCCCTGAATAAATAATTACTAAAACCCCAAAAAAATGTATCAAAAGAGAGAAAAATATATCATTTAATTTCCTTAAATGCACCTACAGAGAGTATTCTGTCACTGAATAAAGTCTTAATATAGAATATCTTTACGCTCTTTGAAATGAAGGAAGCGGACTGTAGCGCATGGCATTCTGGGTAAAGACCATCAAACGTGCTTGTCTGGCGCTAACCGAAGAAACAAAAGAGAAATTTTACAACTAAAAACGCCAGTCAGAGTTTGATAGTAACTAGTTACATTTACACGATTAAATGTAACTTTTTTGAAACAATTTACTTTTAGAAGTATTTATGCTACTCTGTGCTTCTTACTTTTATTTGAGTAATTTTATTATGAAGTATTTCTAGTCTCACTAGAGTAAAATTTCTGGATTTTCAACCCACTGAATGAAAAACAAACATGTTTCAACCAAAACTTCACCAGACACACACACACCTGCAGATTTTGTAAAAGTTTTATAAGTTTTCTATTGAAAGAAACTGATTTGGCAAAATTTGATTTTGCCTAATTTCGCTATTTTTCATTTATACTTTTGTGAAATAGTTTCATTTTCAGCTTTAAAATACCAACATTTCCAAGTAACTTTATATTTTGGTCCGTCTGATGATGTAATTTTTAAATATTAAATGATTTATAATTGAATCAGTTACTCAGTACTTAATTGAATTTTCACCAAATACTTATTTACTCTTACTTCAGGAATTTCTTGGACGGATTCTTTTTATTTTTACTTCAGTAAAAATATGTTGAAGTAGTGCTACTTTTACTTGAGTACAATTTTTGGGAACTCCTGTAACATCTGACATACTCCATTTTTGTTTACATTTTGCCAGGAAGTTGCGCTCATCTTTTATTCTGAGGTTTTTGTGTTGTTTCCTTCAGTAGTGTTTGGTGCAGCGCCCCCACAGGCGAGGAGGGGAACAGCTTTTTGAAAGAATTTGGTTTGTTTTACATAGAGCAGACTAAAAGCAAACTGCAGCAGCTGAAAATGTAACAAACTGACTGGTTTTCAAACACCAGTCAATAGTCTGTTAAGCATCATTGCACTTAGGTATTTCAGTTTCCCATTTCTTTCACATTTTTGATATACTTGACAGAGAAATTCATGAACATGTGGGTGAAACTCAGTTTTAACCTCATCTAATCCAAACAGGTGATTCAATTTAAAGTTGCAGCACAATTTTGCTAATTCTACAGATTTACATTTGTTACGGAAATACAGGAAAAGCTTTTTCCAAACATCCAGTGGTTGTTATGGAAACAACTCTTTGATGCAGTAAGTTCAACGTAGAGAATATAACCAGCTAACGGTCGTGGTTTTGGATGGTGGAAGTCGAAGTTCCTGGACAGAACCAACACATGAATGGGGAAATTATGCAAACTGGAAAACTTCTGCAAACGAACACCTGTTACCCGCGACACAACCGTGCCACCAGGATTTTATAACTGTACAGAAACTTGAAAATTTGTGTCTCAATTTAAACGCTTCATTCCAACAATTTATTCTTTTATTCCAACAACTGATTTAGAGCTTGGCATCCAAGATCAGAAAGCTCAGGGTGAATGTGAGGACATTATGATGATGGAAAAGAAAGAAAGCAGAGAGGAAAATGTGGAATAACCATAATCCATGTCATTATTGCAATATCACTGCAAAGTTTAACTTTTTCAAAGTGTGGAGCCCCATGTAGAAAGTATGCTGCTTTAGGTTTTCACCAGAACACCAATCCTCACATCTGTAGCTGAAAACTGCAAAAACAGAAAATATTACCAAGTATTTTTGCTTTATATCTTCTCACACTTGAAATAAGACAAAGTTAACTTATAGGTAACTTTTTAGCAAGATATATAAACTTGTTTAAAGTCAATAATTCCTTAAAACTGATGAAAAGTATTACTTTCACCAGCAGATAATTTCACTTATAACATGGTAAAAACAACTTGTTACAAGTGAAACAACCTTCCAGTTGTTTGAGAAAACTAGGATGTTTTCTCAAATATTGACGAATTATTGACATAAAATAAGCTTATATATCTTGATGAAAAGTTGCTTCTTGGTTAGTTTTTTCTCAGTTTAAGTGTACTAAGCTACTTGAACTAGAAGCTAAACTAAAAATGCTTGATGAAAATTTGTGAAACTGTTCCCAGTGTTGTTCTAAATTAGTATTTAAGGGTTTCAAACAGAGCAGGGGGGGTTTAAAAACATGCATGTTGTCATAAAAGCAACTCACTAGTTTAACCTGTTTCACTCAAATAAATGAAAATCTGATATTTATTGACGCATTTCAGCCTTTGTGCTTCTTTTATCCAGAAATGAGTCACCTTCAGGACTGGGTTAACTGTTTTAATACAATTTAAATACAACCACACATTTAAATAGGCCAACATTAATTCACAAGAAATCTGCACGCTCACTGATATCTGCCACACTTTGTGGCCGGTTGAACAACCATGCTGCGCGCAGAAGCGGCGGATCATGGCAGAGCATTTACTTCAGTGCAGAAACCCTGCCGAACTCCCTCGCTGTGAAGGCTGAACCACTTTCAGTCACTCGAGGACAGACACAAAGAGCAGGCGCTTTTCAAAGGGCTCATTGTGGAGCCTGGTGAAATTATTCAATTAGTGAATTTAGCACCTGATCTGGTTAGTCAGGAGCCCTGAGGACGCTACAGCTGCATTAGAGAGAGGGAGAGTTGGAGACATAAAAGATGCCGGGCCAGACGGTGTAATATTCATTACTTTCCACTCCCCCCTGTTTTATGACGGCAAAATTACCCACTACACTGTAAAATATTGCTTCTAATAACAGACATAGCTCTTTACAGTCTGGGACATGAACTCAATTTTTTGGCAAAAGTACATCTTCTAAAACTGATCTTAGACTTTATATTCGTTTTGATTTTTCCACACATCCAGCTTTCAAAAAGATGCTGAGCATTGATAACAAGGTGGACAACTACAAGGTGGACAACAAAAAGCTCAAAAAAACTCTTAATTTGCACTTGTAGTTTTTCCATCTGAAACGTTGACTCCACTGTGGATCGCAGACCGACTCACGGCTTCAGGATCTAGATCTAAAGTAAATGTGTCAGTGATGTAAGGGTTTATTAAGAAAAGTGTTGCATGCTGCTGCACTATATCAAATTTAATGCTATGGCAATACATTACTGGGCCAGTAATGTATATGGTGATATATATGTGGAAAATATTGCTTTGGTAAAGTCATTAAGAAACTGTACTGGACTCGATCCATCCATATATTGTTTTCCGTTTGTCAGGAAAACCCAAACATGCAAAACCCTCCAGCTCACTGCTGGTGATCAAACGTTTGACCAAAATCAGCAAATTGGCGAAGTTTATTGTTCTATAACTAGAAATACAAAATAACTGCATTGTGAACTTTTTGCTAAACCAGCTGAAATCCAAGTGAACTTTATCATTAACAAAACTTGTCTACAGGTTGTAAATATTGGGGGTTTGGGTATTGCTTTGTTTGTTTAATTAATTTTTAAAATCACTTAATATATGGTACCAACATCTGTCTGTGTTTTACCATTGATCTTTCCATACTACTGCATATATTTAACATAAATGCTGCTCAGACACAGCAGCATATGTTTTTTTTCCCTTTATCTTATGCAGCTTTTCTTTTATACCAGATTTAAGAACTCGTCCAATGGCGTTTTCAATGTGGGCATTTTGGGCTGTTGCCCAGGGCGTCATCAAAAAGGGGGTGGAACCAGATAAAAGAAACCAGTTTATTACATATGTATCTGCTGTGCTGTAAATTAGTTAATGTTGCTGAGGAAGCAGTTCATCAGCAGTCTTGTGAACTTCTATTCAAAAGGTAAATAAGTAGATTTATTTGGAAGTAGAGCTTTAATGATGTACTTTATGGTAGAAAGTTTTTGTGCCGATTTCCACAACGTAGATTTTAATCCTGCATGTAGATTTCTGTGTTTTCCTGATAAAATCACACAGAAAACATGGACAACAGAGTTAGGAACCAAACTGTGAAAGTATTGTAGGTAACTCATAGTACAGGTACAAAAATTGTGTTAGCATACCTACAACTGTTTTGATTTTTTTGGATTTAAGTTGTTTTAATTCTCAAAAACATTCCCTATAGAAATCCTCCTTTAAATTGTTCAGCAAGCTTTATATTCACAACAAATCAGAAGTGTTGTAACCTCAGCAGCCATCTGGATCACCAAAACTCAAGTTTCAGCCTTCGGAGAAAGATTGCTTTGGGAAAAAAAAAACTAGAGAAATCTGAGCGAATATGGAAACAGATGTCTCACAAGGTCAGAGGTGCTCAACACGCAGAGATTCCCAAACAGATGAACATACATTACAGTAACATGCCATGTCGTCTGTTTGAGTTTTGCACCGCTGCGATCGTTTTCTCCAAATGAATCTAATAAGAGTTTTTTTCCTAATATGTATGGAAGATTTCTTGATCACTATAATTAGGACAACTCTAATGAGCCAATTATAGACAGCTGATGAAAGCAGTTGATGAGTTGTACGCACACACACACACACAAAAAAAGAGGGAATATCTGAAAAATTGCAGCGATAAATGTAAGTTTGAACTGACCCAAGTAATTAAAGGCCATGTAAATACTTCCTTCCAAAGCTGCTACATTAAATATTAATCATGCAGGTGGTGGCCAAACATTCCCCAGAAGAAACTTTAGAAAAGAAAAAGAAGTTCTAAAACAGAAATTTGATTTCAAAGCTATTTCTCAAAAAATGGAAACGTTGCTTACGAAACGCAATAGTTTGTGACAAAAACAAATGACTGAACAAAATAAATGTTCAGAGGTCGAAGATTTTCTTCAGAACTAAAATACCGTATTTTCCACACTATAAGGCACACCTAAACGCCTTCAATTTTCTCAAAAGCAGACAGTGCGCCCTATAATCCGGTGCACCTTATAAGGTGTTTTAAATGTAGTAATTTATTTCAGCCACTGGGTGGCTTCCCGTTCATATTTGCTAGATCTCGTTCATGAATCTGAGTATTGAGTGGTGCGGCTCTCAAGGCAGACTTCGTTTATTACTTCGTTCTATTGTGTGCGTCCATTGAATGTAAGTAATACTGTTGTTGGTTTAGTTCGGTTTTATAAATGCCTAAGAGCTGCATTAGTACTTTGTCCCGTTGAATATTATGGTCGTTTGGTGTGTTTACTTGTATTGTTGAGAGCTAAACGTTAGCCGTTTAGCATTAAGCTATTAAGCTCAGTTAATTAGATGCAGCT
>CAEFZY010033667.1:0-20453 GCA_903066815.1 Brachyrhaphis roseni | reverse complement strand
AACCTCCATGAAGCTGTGCGATCCAGTGGTCTGGGCGGTTGCATCGCCAGCCTAACAGGAGCATGGTCAGAGAGGGATATAGTTCCTATCTCTGACTCTTCCACAAAGTGGACCAAATGATTCGACATAAACAAGTAATCGATGCGTGTCATTGTTGAATGTGGTAACGAGTGAAAAGTGAAGCTTTTTGTTAAGGGATTTAAATGCCTCCATATGTCTATTAAATCCAATTCCTCTAGAATATTTTTTACTGCCCTAGAGTTTTTAGACTGGATGTTTTTTGGGGGGGGCACCGGTCCATGACCAGATGTTTTTTTTATTTTCCCACTGGACAGAGAAACTAGGGGCAAAACCAGAACATAAAAGTTCAACCTTCCTGACCGAAGACAATTATTTGCTTATTTTTTAAAATCGTAGTTCAATCTGTAAATGGGCCTGTTCTGACGTGAGATAGATCTGGCAACTTTAACACCTCTGCAGAATTAAGATTTATGCTCATGTGATCTTTGGGTTAGACAAGAGAAACAAGCTGTGTATGTTGCTGAGTTACAGACTCCCAACCGGTATGGTTGCTATGTAATTATCCGGCAAATAAGCCTCATCCGGTCTGTAACATTTTAAGGCAACCCATATTAAGTGTTAATTTCTTACTTGAGAGAAATGCGGTATATAAAATCTGCTAGGTTAACAGTTGGGCTAACATTTAATTAAAGCTTATGCCCATAATTTATTTTCAAACCCAGCATAGTGAATCTGTTTGTCACAACTGGTACAACGGCACAGTCATTCATGTGGGGAACACTGTCCCATCAGTCAGTGGGCTTCAAGAGGAGGAAGCTGTGGTTTCCCTCTTGTCCCTCAGAGAGGCAAGTTTTCGACAGTGGAGGTAGACAGAGAGGGGATGTACAAAGGTCAGCAAGCTGAGCAGCGTCAGGCTGATGTTCACCTGCACACACGTAAGACAGGAGAAAGGAAGTAATTCAGGGATCACCGCTAAGTTAGCTGAGAGATAGGTCAGCACTCACGTATAAAGGATCTCCACCCAGAGCTCCGTTCACCAGAGCAATGCAGGGATACTGCAGCAGACAAAACAACGCGGCCAGCGTCGTACCAAGACCATACAGCTTCCCGAAGTGACACGATGGAAACCTTATCAACACATAAGGGTCAGAAAACTTCAAATAAAAATGAACTATTTAAAGGTAAACATACGGAGTTTCATTTCTGCCAAAAATCAAACCCCGTTAAATGAAATAACATCTATTCATTTTTAAGCAAAAAAAACAAAAAAACAAAAAAAACAGGTTTTAGCTTCATAATGTGTCTTTAATCCCATTCTACTTCTTTTTTTTTTTCAAAACACAAACATGCTTCCTGCTTTTCAGATTTCACTTGGCCGAAGATAATACTCACGCCACGCTGATGAAGGCTGCGATGCCGCCGTAGAGGAAGGAGCGGTTCAGCACCTGCAGGATGAAGGTGAGGTACTGAAGCGGCAGGGAGGGGATGGAGGCACACAGAGAGAACAAGACGCACTGCAGCGCCGTCAGGAATAAAGAAAGCACAGACGCCCGCAGGTCGGCCTCATGCTCCGTCTCCCCTACAAGCATTGACAATCACGTGTAAATATATCACAGCATTGGACCTTGTCTTTCAGGCTTTAGGATTTCTGAGCTCCTCTTGTAAATGTCCAGCAAGTTACCTGCAGCTCGAGGTTTTCCCCTGTGTCTGTCCATGATGAGGCCGTTCCAGGGAGCGCACAGCACAGCGCACAGCTGGGTGAAAGCAAAGGCGTTGGTGTACTGGCTCACTGCACAGATACATGCACATAAAAAAAATATGGTCAGCAAACAATGTTTTGATAGGAATCCCATAGGTGAGTTGACTGCAAAGTAGCAGCAAAACCTTCAAAAACAACATATTGACTAAAATAATTATTTTTCTGATAAGAGCAAGGAAGGTGTCACCCAGAGAGGAATCTCCTTCTGTCAGCCTGAGCAGCATGGGGTTGAGGGTGCCAATGAACAGGAAGTGCCTAAACTGCATCACTGACAGCCACAGCAGGTGGCCCACAAAGAACCTGGACAGCAAACACTCTCGGAAAGTCTTCTCTGAGAGGGACAAACACTCAATAAACCTAGAGAAGACGGACCAGGAGCTAAAGCAGAGAATGACGGATTACTAACCTTGTTTGAGAGGGACGTCCTTTGCAAACAGTGTGTCCTCTGCTCCTGTATGTGCACAGCTGTTTGCATCCACCTCACTGCTCCTAGTCTCTAATGTACCACAGACCCTGCAAATAAATTAAAAACAAGTCAAGCATGAAAGTCAGTCATAATTTCAGTCTTATCTTTCGTAAACACGTATTTTTGTGTTTACTAGCCTCAAGATGATCAGAGACATTGACCCACAACCACCACAATTTCTATTAGGCAAAAATTTTATTTAGTTTGGTTATTTTTAATTTAAGAATCCAGAAATCTTTTATTCATAACTGTATGTTTTGCTGACTATTTTAAATGTCTTTCAGTCATTGGACTGGTTACATATTTGAAAAGACTGACTGTCAATAGAGCTTGAGTCATGTGTGAAGAGTTTGAGAAATTAATTAATTAATTAAAATAAATAGTTTATCATTGTTTGTCTAACACTAGTCCTATCCTTCAAAAACACAAAGTCTTACCAAGTATTTTTGTCTAGTGTGCGAAAATACTAGACAAAAATAGAAGTTAAAAGTTTGTTTTAAGTCAATAATTCTTGGACATCGATTAAAAAAGTACTAGTTCCACAGACAATTTGCTTTAAACTAAAAACTGAAAAAAATGTCATAAGTTCTTCTTTTAATATAAAAAAAGTTTTCACTCTAAATAACTTTGAAAAATATCCAGAAATAGATCGGTCCATGAAGAGGTAAAAGCACTTTCATGTGCGTCAAACAAGTAATCTAATTAATGTACAAAAAGATAAAGATATAGTCATTTTAATCAGAACAACATAAAGAGATGAAAATGAAGCTAAAGAAATCGCATTTTGATTGCAGTTAAAGATGCAGTCAAATGGATTTATTATGCCAGTTTAAACTTTAAAGTGTAAAGTTTAAAGTTTAAAGTTTAAACTTTAACTTTAAAGTGTAAAGTTTAAAGTTTAATCTTTAAAGTTTAAACTTTAAACTTTAAAGTGCAAAGTTTAAAGTTTAAACTTTAAAGTTTTAAAGAAAACTTTAAACTTTCTTTTAAAGTTTTCTTTAAAAAAAAACTTTTAAAGTGGCTTAACGTTGCTCCACCCAGGCGGTTTGCTCGTACCCGTACGCGTAGCGATCAGGCAGTGGGTGAGGAATGAAGGTTCTGGGCAGCAGGAAGAACGTCCTGAGGATGTGGACGACGCTGCAGGCCGACAGAAAGAGGAAGGCAGCGCGGAGAGAGACGCCAGACTCATGCAACAACTGCAGAGACAAGGAGACTTAGTGGCATCCATGAGCTCTTGTACAAAAACTTACCTTCTGAATGTTTGTCACCTTAATGATGAAGAAGAGTGCTGAGGAAGAATCAAAAGCTCCATTATAAAGATTGATTATGGTAGAGCGACGTGAGCCAAACAGGTTTCCAACCTTCAGGAGGCAAAAAGAAATAAATATTACATTGAAGCTTTTGTACATGATAAAACTTGAACCCAAAGGAAACTGAAACTGCATTTTGAAGAGTTGAGCTTAGGGATACAATGAGGAGACGACACACAATACTATCTTTCACTAAGCATCAATTCCTCCTGAGGCAACTGGTGGTTTGTCTACACAAGATCATAAGCCTGATGTCACAAAATCAGCCCGAAAAATTACCCAAAGACAAGCAACTCTTTGGAAAGTGGGTCATGGAGAAGTTAATAAGTGGTTCTTGGTCACGTGTCTTTTCTTTCCTTTAGGGGATCATTTACTGACAATAATACTATTTTAGACATCCCAGAAAAGATGTTTAAAAAAATGAGTCAGAGGAAGGACTTTAAGTTACACCTTTTCCTAAAATGAAAAGTAGATTATATTACCTTTAGTCTTTATAGACCTGTTATAGTAAATATGCACAACACTGCAAGACATTTTGAGTTAATATATTCTAAGCACTCTTCAAAGTGTTTTTAGTCGTGCATTGTCTTTATTTGCACTCATCACCCCTGGAGCCAGAAGGTCATGGCACTGCCAACATCTGTTTTGCCTGTGAATGAAGCCCTTTCACTAAAAACCTCTAAAAAGTTACAAATCAAGTCAAAAATTCAGCGATAAGCATAATGAACAAACGTTTACTATTCTCAGGCAAACAGATGCGCCTAACATTTTCACCGAATTAAAATGGTAAATGGACTGAACTTTTAAAGCACTTTTTCAATCATTTTGACCACTCAAAGCGCTTTACACTACAGTCCCATTCACCCATTCGCACTCACAAAAGCTCACACATTCGTACACCAATATGCAGATTGGGGTTAAGTGCTTTGCCCAAGGCAGGAGGAAGCTGGAATTGAACCTACAACCTTCCGATCACAAGACTTCCCACAGAACCACAGTCGCCATTCAAGCAGCAAAAGCTTCACTCACAGCCTGCGCTTTCTGAACTGCTGCACAGTCATTCCTGATCGTTCAAGAAAAAATATTGTGTTAGACATGTAGAAAACCCAACGTACCTGCATGTTTGTGATCAGAAATAAAATGCCTCCCATAGCCAAAAGGGGGAGAGCTGGGAAGAGCAGGAAAGGCAGAGCTGATGGGAAAGGAGAAAAAGATAAGAAAGAGACACAGCAGCCTTTTTAAGCTGGTAGAAATCATCATTGTTTCTCACCTGGTGAAGAGAGCGCCACCATCAGGGAGCCAGTGGTGTACAGAAATCTGTTGAGAGATGGGACTGTCTTAGAATAAGCGAAACAAAACAGATCATTTTTCTTCCATTTTCAAACGGATGATCACAAATTAATCGATTTCACATCATTCCTTGTCTTTGTCAGAACATTTTGGAGTGGAAAAGACACAGCAGAAGAGAACATCTGTGACGTTTTGATTCTGCTGCAACCAACAGTCTGATCAGCTGAGTCTACCTTTAGTTTGTTTTAGTCAACATATTTACCTGAAACAAAGAAGAATATTTTCTGTGCAAACCAGAACCTGATATTTTCACACATGTTCAGGTTGCTTCGAAGTATTATTCAGAAAATCATCTAAGAATAATTCACAGAAATGAGAAGATGCACCAAATCCTGTTGAAAAAAAAATCACCATCACATCATTATTTGCATTTAAGACTCTTGACAAAGAGTGACTCCACTATGAAAAACAAGCAGATGCACTTTGCTCTATCTTTATGAACAATTTCATGCTTTGTGTTGTTTGCCCCGACATTTTCCAACCTCACATCAACATTACGCTACCTGGTAAATGGACTTGGATCTATCTAAATGGATTTGAGTTTGGCGTAAAGTTGAAGATTGCTGTCTTTCAGCAGCATGAAACTGCTCCAGAGACCGGGTTAGTGAAGAGAACAAACTGATGGCTATCATGTCAACAAAACTCTAGTCTTCTGCAGTTTTTCCTGGAATTACCCTGAATTTAGCCCCACATGCTTTCATAGAAAGTTTGTGCAGCTTCCCAACATCCCACAGCAACATCTTGATTCACCATGATGTTTTCAGATTGATGTGCACAAAGGTTTCTAACAAACCAGAACATCTGTATTTAAACTGAGACAACTTGATAAAATCTCAACTGACTAAAGTTAGGCACTGTAAGTCTCTTAATAGGTGAAAGTTTTACAGGAGCATGCAGCAAAGAAATGGCTATCGCTGTGGCTTATAAACAACTTTACTCACGTTGCCAAGAGTCGAGCCACTGTGGTACCATAGTGATCAAACAGGAAGCCATTGGGCAGCGCGAGGAAGTTGTTCATAAAAGAGGTGATGGTGAAAATAAGTGAAAACTGCTCATCTTGTGCACTGCAGTCTGTTGGTAATACAGAGAAAGACATAAACAAGACAGCGGCATATTTAGATGCATAATTGATAAACAGGTTATGTAACAATTTTGAAAACAATGCAGTAACATTTACAGTTAAAGCTTAAAATTGAGACAAATAAACCAGCAGCAGTGGAAACATCAAGCTGACCTAATATCTGAGTGTCATTGACTCCTGTTGTGTTAAAGCACAGAGAGCTGAAGTAGCCGTCCTCCTTGAGGACAAAAACAAGAGAAGCCCATCCGAACACGGCCCCGGCGAAGCACAGACACTCCACCAGGCCCGTAACGAAGGTGAGGCAGCGTCGCACCGACAACTTGTTCTCCAACACCTGCATGCTCACTCAGAGACAACTATCAGCAGCAGCAACAACAAACAAACTCATTCACACAAGCAGTTTTAGTTTCTGCACCTGCCTCCTAACAACCAAGAGAAGAGAAAATGTCTTTACTTTGCTGGTTTCCTTAAGGAGAATAAAGGTTTGAACAAGTTTATGACACAGATGATGAAGAAGCACAGCAGGTCTAACGTTTTAAAGCATTATTATAAGATAGAACAGAAAATATCTGCTGTGAGCCTGCAGGGAGTGCTGCAGAAACACACATTTCAGTAACAAAAACAAACAGTTAAAGTCACAGATATATGCAGAAGTAACCATTTTCCATTGCAAACGCATGGAAACCTGCAAAAACAAACCAACCTTTGTCAAGTTGCAGTTTTCTGAGAGGGTTGCCACAGCTCAAGATTGCCTCCCTAAATACTTTCAGGAAGAACAGATTCTTTCTCGGGTCACGTAGTCCTCCTTTATGTAGATCAGCTCTTCCCTCCTCTTCCTCACCCCACAGTTTCCTCCCTCTTCTCTTTACCCAGTCTTCTTCTTCTCCCTCTAAAAAAGGCCTAATCCTCGTGGTTTTAGTCTCTGTGTAGAATAATCTTTTCTGTTTAAAGCCACACAGCGGATGCTGCAAGGTCTGGATGGACAGCTTCTGCCACAGTGTCATGTGATGGAGACACTATGGATACATAGGCAGATGGAAATGCTGATAGGTCTTATCAGTATTTAAAATGTGGCTACCATTAAGCAGAAGAGCTTTGGTATGTCAAATGCAGGTTTGAAGGGGTGACGACATGCATGTGAAAGGATGGCACAAACATTAACCTAAACTGAGAAACACCACAAGATGGAAAGTGACTGAAATGATAATGAGCCTAAGTGTCAGTGGGATTATTGATTAACATTTTCTCAAACCAAGTTTATAGGTTCATGTCTGAATGGTTGGTTTAACCTTGAAGGCTTAGATTGAGCAGGCCTGAGGGCAAAACAGAAAGAATGCAGAGAAATTAAAAATATATGTTTGAGTAATATGGATTATATGTCATGGTTGCAAGTGATGATGCAGAAAACTGACTTATGTTTAAGTCAGACTGTGAAACACCAAGTGGAGATCATCTTGGGTTATACAGAATGTTAGATTATTGATTTATGATTGCAGATAGGTTACTTACCAAAACTAAGACAAGTCCAATCATAAATCAAGGAGCCTGATGCTGTTTGTCTTTCCACTGTGCCTCTAATTAACTGATTTATTAATAATCTGTTTTCCAAAATGCTTCGTGAGAATCACTTTAAAACTGCACATTTATCTAAACCTTTCTGTTGTAACTTACTCTTTCCTCTGAAGTGGCTGCAAATCTCTCATTTTTGCAATTCATTATCAGCTCTTGTCCAGCTCCCTCTGGAGCCAGAAACATGCCTGTGCAACTTTTCTTCATGATGTGTTTGAATCAACAGCATTTTCCCGTTACTTCTGCTTTTCTTCTGGAAACTGACTGCATTGACACACTTCATTTATAAGACCACAAATAGAAGTTCTGATTCTTCATTTTTGTTTCCTGTTTAATTTTGGTAAATTTATTTCAGACGTGAAAACTCAGATTTCATCTTCCTTTATCTCTATTTTCAGCAGAAACATATATTTCTGTTATATATCACACCTAACTTTCTAGTGTTTAAGTTGCGAGTTGGAAACCCAGTAGCATTAGATAATTGTTCTGCTCACTGACCAGCTAACTGCTCTGTTAATTATACAAATCATTATTTGTCAAGTATTTGCTTGAACTTTCAATGACTAATTATCAGAACTTTAAGTGTCATTGTAGGTAAATATTCTAAGAATAAACATGCTGTATAATGGTGGCAAAATTAGACTTTGAGTTATGACTTTCTGAGGAACCTCTGAATGTTAAAGTCATACAGGCCACTCAAAGAAGCCATTTTTTAAAAAACAGCACACAACCAGAGCTATGCTGTGGTCTGATGAAACAAAAATTTTAGCGTTTGACCAAACTGACCATCTTTTCAAACAGAAAGAAAATGCAGCAGCTTGCAAACCTGAGAACATCATTTAAGTACAGGGGTGACAGTATGAAGTTAAAAGATGATTTTCTGCAGGAGGGACTAATACTCTTCATAAAAAAAAAAGATAGCATCCATTAAAAACAAGTAGTGGGGAAATTGCAAAGCAACAACTCAAAATATACAACAAAAAATGTCATTAAATAGACAAACTTCCTGAGGCTGCAGCAGTTTTAATCAATAAAGTGGCCTAAAGAGATTAATGTCAGTCAATATTGCAGCTTCAATACTTTACAATTCCTCCTTTTGAAATGTAAGAATAATCCAGTTGCACATTTATCAAAGTTAAATACATTTTGGAAAACTCTGATTAACTCAGCAAAACAAACATTGAGAACTGAAATGTATAAAGGTTTTATTCAGGATGGATTTTTGTACGTAAAAACGTGTCCATCAGTCATGTTACATGAAAACAATGGTACAATTGCACTTTTTTCACAACCTGTAAGTGGCAGTTGACCTCAGTTTAAAAAAAGCAACAGAATGTGAAGAACATTAATTCCCTTCATCACACATTTAATCAAAAGCTACATTTTGTTCAGCAATGTTATATCCATATCAATCTCTCATTAAAAAAATACGAATCAGCTTTATTTTGGCACTTTCCCCCAGAATATAAAATGTCCCTTTTTGATCCTTTACACATTTTAACACAGTATGTCTATATGTCTCCATGTTTAATATAAAAACACTGAAATAATGACACTCCACATAATGGACAAAAACACGTCTTCAACTAGTAAAAAAACAAAAACGTTTTTCTGGTCAGAAGGAAATAAATCTGCTGTGCAGCCACCAGAGGGCAGAGATGTTTCCTCTCTGATGAAGCAGTTTAAATCTTTGATGAGAAACTTTTATACTGAAGACTTTGTTATTAAAGTAATGGTACTTAGTCTGTTTCATAATAAAAGTAAACTCTGTGCCTTTTCCCTTTCAGCAATAAATGGCACATATTAGGCATCAAACAATAAGCATACAACAAATTTGTTTAGGTAAAATGTATGACTGACCTACGCACAAAAACAATGAATGACCTACACAGAATATCTGTGCAAAAAAGGAAAAAAAGAAGAAGAGTTATTTCAAGCATCAGATGACTGAGTAAAAACATAAAACGGTTGTTAGAATGAAGTGAAACTTGCAAAAAGTAAAGGAGAGAAACAAACGTTCACTTTTTTAGTAAATCTTCCTTCTCCTTCTTAATCTAAAATCCCTTTTTCTGCATCTTTGCATGTATATGAATTTGTTTGAAATGCAAAAACAAGATACTATTATCAGGATTGTCATTCCACATTATTCCTGATTTATGCAGGTTGACAAATTTGTGACAAAAAACCCTGCTGGACCAAAACTCTACGTTTTCCTTAGTTGTTTATTTATTTACCATAGTAATGGGCATCTGACATTCTGACTGCATAAACATAATTTTCAATTTCATTATCTCAGAGTGTAGAAGAACATAACGCTACCAGATGGTGAGGCTCCATTCATGGATGGAAAGTTTTTATTCAAATGCCATCTGTGAAAAGGTTGCTTTTACCTTAGAAGAGGACAGTAAGTTATTTATCTACATGCAAGGCTTTAATTATTTATAATTAGTTATGCATGCTTTCCATCCCTCAAGTGTGACATCATATTTCTAAATGCTGCTAGACTAAGTAGTGAAACATGATCATATTTGTGTAAAAGCTTTAACAGGTTGAGTGTGTTGATAAAATACAAGCCTTATATTAAACACAGATCTTTTAGAGCTGCCCAAGATGGTAGACTTTGGTCTGGAATTAGCTGGTTGCTCCTGAGATTTCAGATTGGCACAACTTGACAGTGTAACTGTGAGGATTTGTAATTTTATGCCTCTGTGGGACACTTAGGACTCGCTATAAAAAGAACTCTGGCTTAAGGTGAAACTGTAAAATGATCACAAAATTTACTGAAAATAAAGTTCTTTTAGTTTCCAGTCAGGAAATGGTACTCGACCACCAAGGTGGAAAGCTTTAAGCAGAAATCACCATCCTCGTTTTGCGCTCTTTAAGATGAAGCTTTGCTCCTTGCTCTCTCAGAGGCGAGATTTCGACAATGCATGAAGACGAAGATGGGATGTATGAAGGCTAACACGCTGAGCAGCGTCAGGCCGATGTTCACCTGCACACACATGAAGAGGGGAGGCCATGAGAGGAGGGTTCACAGCTGAATTAACATACAGCTGATACAGATAAAAACTGTGCTCACGTATAAAGGATCTCCACCCAGAGGTCCTTTCACCAGAGCAAAGCAGGGATACTGCAGCACAGAAAACACTGCAGACAGAGCCATGATCAGACCGTACAGCTTCCCAAAGTGGCAAGATGGAAACCTACAAAGATACAACAAATTATCATGTAAACATGCATGATCAATTAAACTCAACAAAACCAGAACCAAATAAAGATCCTTCAAGGAGGAATCTAACTGGGCTCTGAGACCAAAAGCTTTATCAGCAGGAGGGATTCCTGTGAACAAACGCCTTAATGCAATCAGCTGGACTTCCTTAGTTAAACTTTAAACAATCTGGATTACATCATCAACCGACAGTTCAGATTGAACTGTACTGTTTGTTACTTAATCTAAACATGATAACATGTTCAGGACAGATTCAGTTTCAGGTAAGAACTGAAACTGTCTTGTAAAATGGTTTGAGATTACATTTGTTTTGAATTTCTGCTGTTTAAATAAACTGAACAAAAATTGGATTTGGATACTAATAAACAGCTCGGCTGTCAGAATAAAAATAACATTTAACTTTAACAACTTTAAGGTATTGAACACATTTTTCATTAAATCCTCATTGCTGTAGTAAAAATGTTTTTATAGGTTTGATGTAATGTTTCTATTATAAGTGGAAAATCATCATTTTTACCAGAATAAAAGCTTGAAAACATGAGCCTGTTAATGTCCATATAATGCGTTTCATTCATGAGCAATTGAAACAAATAAACTTTTAAAAGTCATTCTAATTTATTGAATACAAATGTAGAGGTACACTAAATATGCACATTTTATATGGTGTATTATTTTTTTGGTATTAAAAACAGGAATAAACAAACACAAAACATTTCAGTTTCTTAATGTCGCCAAATACAAATAGACAATCACAAACTACAAAATGTTTGTGGTTTCACTGTCAAATCATATTTATGCAAAAGGACTTTAAATTAAGTCTAGCATCTTGACAATTTCTGCAAATGCATCCATACTCACGCCACGCTGATGAAGGCTGCGTTGCCGCCGTAGAGGAAGGAGCGGTTCAGCACCTGCAGGATGAAGGTGAGGTACTGAAGCGGGAGGTACGGGGTGGAGGCACACAGAGAGAACAAGACGCACTGCAGCGCCGTCAGGAATAAAGAAAGCACAGACGCCCGCAGGTCGGCTTCCTGCTCCGTCTCTCCTGTAAACAAATAAATATAGATCCTCCTGTGAAGTTTAGTGACTCCATTTTGTTATTTCTGGCCTCCTGCTGTACCGGCATAAATAGGCATACAGTGCAGTGAAGAGAGAAGTTTAAGTGCAATATTAACAATCTCTTAAATTATATGAATAAACTGCGTTTTATATCCAATAACTAAGAGGCAAGAAGAAATATTATGACCAAAATAATGCAAGACTTTATTTTTAAACCACAAACAAGTAACTGATGTTTTTATTTGTCTGCATACATTTTGTTTGAGTTATTTCTCTTGTCAGATGCAGTCCTAAAATTTGTGTAAATTAAATAGTTTTAAAATCAACCAAAATGACTTCACATACCATGAATAAACACCTATGTAATTTTATAAATTATTCAGAAAACCTCAAGTTGTTGATTTGACAAATAAAAAGTCCCCTTTACTTTATAGAAAATGTTGCTGACATATTTCATTTTCATTAGATACATTTTTTAAACTGCGTCTCACCTGCAGCTCGTGGTTTGCCTTTATGTCGGTCCATGATGAGGCCGTTCCAGGGAGCGCACAGCACTCCACACAGCTGGGTGATGGCAAAGGCGTTGGTGTACTGGCTCACTGCTCAGACACATGAGTAGAAACAACATGGTTAAATGTACATGTTTAACGCACCAGCTGTCTGAAGAAGCAAGTACCTAAAATGCATTGGAAAAAGAAGTATCAATTTTGGCAGTGATGTAAATGTTGGATTTTGTTGACTTATTTTCTTCTATTTCAATGTTATTAGCTCTCAGTATTTTCATTGTGACTTGGTTTTCTGTGATGCTGCAAATACAAAGATCCAAGTTTTGCATTCATATATCCAAAACTACTGACTTATCTAAGACTTTTCCACACTTTTCTTATTCTGTAACTCATTCTCTAGGAGATAATCCTGTTGATCTGACACTAAGACAGTGAGGTGTTTACCCAGTGAGGCCTCTCCTCCAGTCAGCCTCTGCAGCATGGGGTTGAGCGTGCCGATGAACAGGTAGTGCCTGAGCTGCATCACCGACAGCCAGAGCAGGTGCCACATAAAGAACCTGGACAGCAAACACTCCCGGAAAGTCTTCTCTGAGGGGGCAAAAAGAGACACAAAGTTATTAAATGCAGGAAAACAACAAAAAGAAAGAAATCTACACCAGATAAAAGAGATATGTAAATAATAGTCTTTTTTTATTAAATACTGGACCTTGTTTGACAGGAGCATTCTTTGTGAGAGGCGTTTCTTCAGCTGCTGGATGCGCCTCACCATTTGCCGCCACCTCTGCGCTCGCAGCCACCGATTTACCGCAAGAGACTCTGCAGTGGATGTGGGAGTGATTAGAGAAAAAGACTCAAGTTTTCATGAATTCTTTGAAATAACTGATTCAGAGAAATAGATATTGTCTGACATTACATGATCAACATTCTATCTCAAACATATTTTTCTTGTCCTAAAAAACTTTGTGGCTTTTAAACTATTAACTAAATTGCTCTGATTACATTAAACCAGATTTCCACCACACACAGCCTGACCTGGGGTTTCACTTCTTAAAATAAGCGACTTGAAATGTCATATATTAGATGAAGCAAATTTCCTGCTGAAGTTTATTATATTGTAGTTATTATGGGGTCTAGAAGTGGGAACACAGTTATCAATCTGCTGCTTGTTTTTCACCAGCAGCAGATTATTTTCTCTACATTTCATCAACTCAGTGACATTTGTCAGCTGTATTATTTCAGTCTGTTTCTTTCTTTGCTGGACTACCATCATTTGAGCATTCACAGGTATCATTTAAGTGGAAAAGAAGCTTTTTCTGCTGAATTCGCACCTTTCATCCATGTGCTCTTTGAAAAGAGAGACTGAGATTCTAACACTTGAAACTAAAGACTTTTAAAAATTCCTATTTTTGGATCCGTCTGTTTCTGAAAAGTAGAAAAAAAGAAGTGCACCTCAAATCGAGAAACAAACTAGTTTGGGATTAATTACTAAATGACAAATTTATAAAAACAAATGTTTGTTTTTGTCTTAGCTGTTTTAGGAGATGCAGTGCCATGTCACAAGAAATGTGATATTTTGTCACATTTTAAGCAGAAAGATCAAGATGTAAAAAAAAAAAATGTGATAGACCAACACAAGATGCAGTAGAAATATCAACTTGAAGAAAAATGTTGGATGGTTTTTGACATTTTTTACAGATAAAAATGTAATTACACCCCTTCACTCTGATACTCCTAAATAAAACTACGCAGTGCAGTGGTTTTCAACCCTGTTCCCACTTAATCTTGAATGTTTTAGATATCTCCCTACCTTCACTCAACTGACTTCAACAAAAAGCATTTAAACAAACTTCTGCAGGACTTGGTGGAGAAAACTTAAGTCCAGATTTAAATCCCATCGAAAATCTGCGACCAAACTTCACATATGCCCTCAATACGGTGTGGCCAAACTTAGGCATTTTTGTAAAGAACAGGAACAAAATTTACTGTCTACATGTGCATAAATAGTAGAAACCTACAACAAAAGACTTCTACAGTAAGTAAACTTGATAAAGTTCAAGGAGTATAAAAATATTTACAAAGTACTATATTTGCATGTTGCTGACTCCCATTTTGATGTTTCTTTTCTAGCATTTTTAAAGACGGTACAGTGTCTATGCAGCCTACTCATACCCATATGTGTAGCGATCCGGCAGCGGGTAAGGAATAAGGTTTCTGGGGAGCAGGAAGAACGTCCTGAGGATGTGGATGACGCTGCAGGCCGACAAAAAGAGGAAAGCAGAACGAAGAGAGACGCCAGACTCATGCAAAAGCTACAGAGAAAAACAGATGTGATGGAGATTATTAGTGGCACATATATTTGTATGTGGAAATTTAAAAAAAATTATTTGATAAATCTCACCTTGATGATGAGGAAGAGCGCTGAGGAAGAATCAAACGCCCCGTTGTAGAGAGTGATAATGGTGGAACGACGGGAGCCAAACAGGTTTCCAACCTTCAAGAGACATAAAGCAGATTATTGTTGCATTACAGTGTGGATCTCTGTGAAGCAAGTAGAATTTCACCAGGTTATTCTTTCCTAAGGAGATTTGTGTTCCTGCTGCACAACATCATGAATTGGGTGAAAGATGTGAAGCAGCCTGAAAAAACAAGAACTTCCTTTTTTTCTACTACGGAAGCGCTGGCATGCAGGCATTAATAATCTTTGTCACGTAAAGTCTTTTGCAATACTCTTGCAGTGTTTCCTCATAAAGTGGGTCATAGATGAATTCAAAACAGTTCCTGACTAAGTCACTGTTTTTGTGCAGATGTCAGCTCTTCAGTCCCTTTAACAACAAAAAACCTAACGATGTTTAGGTCCCAAGTGCAAGTATTATCCTGTTGCAATAAATTGCTGCAATATTTGCAAAGTGTTGAATGACCCAATGAGACAAATTTTACATAGAAAGTAGAAGGATGAGCTCAATGTGGGTGTAAGTAATTCTTTATGCTCTGAAATGCAGATTTCCTCCGCAAAGTCCAACAGAAATAAATCATTTTAGATAAAGAGCTGCAGATCGGGGTTTTGATCCAAAAAGGAATCACATGATTTACCCAATTTATCTTAGTTTCTAACCTCCATGTTATTTATATTAGCCTTTAAAAAACTGTTTCAAAAGACATTGTGTTGTTGATTCCTTTCGGTCAACGCTTTTGATGAATGGAAAAATCTTCTGATTTTTCAGTATTTCATCAACAATTAGAGCCGATCAAGAAAAACAGATCAAATTGATCAACTTTTCTCCCACTTGCAGCATCTCTAATTTTCAATAGAATCATTTTAAATTTCAAAAAGGTGAAACACTTTTAGTCATTTGTATCAGTTTCTACCAAAGAGGGGCAAAGTGACTCATTCTTATTGCAGAGGTCAGAAAATTAATATATGATTCCAATCATTACACAGTGAAAAAAGAAAAACGCAAAACAAAACAAAAAAAACATCTCATTTCTCCCGAAAGATGAATAATAGTTTTATGTCCAAACCCTATGACAACAACACAATCTTAGTACTTTTACAGAGCAGCAAATCAACACAATAAAATCAGCCGCTCGTGTTTTGGCGTGAACATTACCTGCATATTTGTCATGAGAAATAAGATGCCTCCAACAGCCAGAAAAGAAAGAGCCGGAAAGAGCAGGTAGGCCAGAGCTGATGGAGGATAATTAGACTGATATCACAAACCTTTCTAATTTGCAGGTATTTATTTGATAAAAAACTGTTAACTTTTTTTTTTTTACCTGATGAGGAGAAAGCCACCATCAAGCTGCCAATGGTGTAAAGGAATCTGAAAGTGAGAGAAAAATGTTGTTTTTGAATTCCAAGACGCAACTAACACCATGATGAGAAACAACTTGGATTTTAAAAAATAATAATTTTAAGCTTGGAAAACAGGAACGCTGTGGAATTCAAAGCAAACAGTGATTCTCATGCAGATTTGTTTGCTTCCAGTAGACTTTAATTTCCTGCCCTTGGCTTGCACTAAGCACACTTCATCCTCATCCCCTTTTGACCCTTTTATATTTACATTCCTTTGGTCTTTATTTTTTTCTCCACCCTTTTTCATTGGAAACATGTGTTGACTTAGTATCAGGCCACACCAATGAATGTGGACATAATAAATCAGCAGCTTTGTGCTGATTTATTACAGATGATAAATTAGAGGTTTAGAAAAGGTATGCTGAAAATATAAAACATAAAATAATCACACCATCTTGACTTTCTCCCAACCCAAACAGAGCAGGAATTATAGCTGAAATGTTGTTTTTTTTTACATTTCCTTTGTCCAGGTTTTCGCTTTCAATGATCTGGACTCTTTTGGATGAAGTTTGATAACCAGAAATTGTATTTATTATATTTATTATGAGTTTATGTAAGCAAGACAGTAATGATGTAGAATGAAAACTGAATCCTGACATCTGTCAATGAAATGAGGGAAGCTGCAGGTGGAACTTTGTTACACAGTAATCACACTGGCATTGGCATTTTTTTAAGGAAATCAGAGGGTACTATCTGACATTGTTTACATTCACTGATGTCTTGGTCACAAATCTGCTTGATTACATCATTTTGTGAATTATGGTTTTTGTGTATTCAAATCAACAGATTTTTGTAATTTACCGTCTAAAACTGAGTTTTAAAGTGGTGTTCATCTTTGGCGCCTTAATATTTAATATTTTCACTCACATTCCATAAAGTCGAGCCACTGTGGTACCAAATCGATCAAACAGGAAACCATTGGGCAGCGTCAGAAAGTTGTTCATGAAAGAGGCGATGGTGAAAATGAGCGAGAACTGTTCATCCTGTGCACTGCAGTCTGTAGCCAAAACAGAGAAAGATGTTATAAATATTCAAATATATATGAACAATTAGTGCTCAAAATCAAACTTTTAATCCACAGCGGACAAAACTCACCCAGAGTTTGTGTGCCATTGAGTCCTGTGGCGTTAACACACAGAGAGCTGAAGTAACGGTCCTCTTTGAGGACAAAAACAAGGGCAGCCCATCCAAACACGGCTCCGGCGAAACAGAGACACTCCACCAGGCCGGTAGCAAAGGTCAGGCAGCGTCGCACCGACAACTTGTTCTGCGGCTCCGGCATGGTCACTCACATAAAAACACTCGGCAGCAGAAAAACTCACAAACACATGTTCACCGGCTTTTGTGTCAACATGCACTTCCTCCCACGTGGTTCTAGTCTCAGCACTCTCAACCTACCAGCCAAACAAATCACAAGAGAAGGCAACATTTTCATCCAGTTAGTTTCATCAGAGAGAATAAAGGTTACACATCATTTCTCGTTTTGTCAGAAGCAAAAACTATCCTGTACCGATGTTTGAATTGAAGATTATGATTATCCTTACAGCTGGAAGAGAAAATATCTGTTATAAATATTCTAATAGGCAACCTCCAGTCTTTTGGAGGTCAAGAAAAAATTCAAAAACAGAGCCAATCATTAAGAAAAAGCACAAAGTAGTGATGAAAAACACACTTTTTTTCTAAAAGTAAGGCAATATCCTTTAAAAAGAAGCACACCTTTCTCTGTTGTTTGCAATCAGTCTCCCTGAAGGATCTCGACTGCCACAACTCTGGCTACTACCGCTTCCTTTATGCAGGACACTTCCTCCTTCCTCTTTTTACCCTGCATGTACCTCCCTCTGGTCCAAAAATGTTTTTTTCTCCTTTTTCCAGCAGCTCACAGCTCTGCAGCAGAGAAAGCTCCCTCATCCTCAGGCTGCTAACTACTGTGATAATAAACACTCCTGCATTCCTGGCTGGCCACACCGCAGAGCCACGGAAGCCACAAGGCTGCAGACGGGGATGCTGCCAGGAAGACTGTGCAGGTTTAGCCAAGAGGCAACTCACTTCACTTCAGGAAAATAAGGGAGACTGACCGACAGTAAACATTAACGTGTGAATACTAATTCTTTTCTTTTGCTCTCCTACGAAATACGCTGTAGCTTTACACGCACATGTTCTTTATCAAGCGAGAACATGTGATGCATGAGATGCTTCAAGTATTTAAATTTCTATTTGCATTTGCAAATACTAACTCTGAGCCCAAACTATGGCGTTTGTGTCAGAGTATTGTCCCAGCTTTCGAGAGCAGGAAAGAATTAAATCATGTAAGAACGTATAAACGTGAAATTTGACAAGTTTGATCCTCTGGAAAAGGAGAAGCCAACACTAAATAAAGCTATCATACAAACCGACTGTAAGGATATGTTCTCAAAGGTATAAGTCTGCCTCAACAACATCTGATTCAAGAGATGAAAACAAGATAAGGAATGGAAAAAAGGAAAAAAAAAAAGAATAAAAAAATTTGAAACAATATGACTTCCAGAATAACTTCCATTCTGATAATTTTTCTCAGAAATGAATCAATTCTGAACTGCAATAAAAGGAAATTAAAATTACTGACACTACAATCCTTCATAGCGTACATTAAATTTACCCAACATATATTAGACAAAGCAAGAGAAAAAGGCAGCTAATAAAAGTCAGCAGTAAAGTCAGCTGTTACGTGAAGCTAAATGAAACACCAGGTTAATGACAGCACAGCATATTAAATGCCTTAATCAATGAAATCTTTATCAGTTTGTATAAATCAGTTTATTTCAAATTAAATCTGAAAATCTTAATTTAAAATATGCCCTGCACTTTAAAGCCCTTTCACTTTTCATAATGTAACAAACACATTTCTGTGATGATAGTGAAATAGAAAGAAAAAGATATTTCAATATTCATTAGCAATATAAATTCTTGATAAATAAGAATCTGAAAAGTGCAGCGTGTACATGAATTCAACCCCTTTTAGAGTGACACCTCAAAATAAAATCCAGTGCGATTGCTTTCACCCGTTTAATAACTGAGATCCGCCTCAGTATAAATCCTGCTGTTCTATGAAGACGACAAGAACATCTTGGTGAAGAACATCAGAACGAGACATCCTCTACAGTAAAACCTGACGTCAGCACAATCATGTTTGTACAAACTTGATAGGAAAATATGTGAAGTTAAATTCAGGGCAATCCAGGAAAACAAATTGATAGACTCTGCAGAGGACTTAAGACTGGGGCGTAGGTCCACCATCCAACAGGAAAACAACCTGAAGCAGCCAGAGACAAAGTGGAAACTAAGATCAAACAATATTCATGTTTTCGAAAAGATCCAGTCAAAATTCAGACTTGAATCCCACAAAGACGACTTGAAATTTGATTTTCACACTCACTCTACATCCAATCTGACTAATGTGAGTTACAGCACCTTAAAAGTAGTCACCTCCTTGGATGTTTTAAATTTTTTATTGCTTTTACAAATCAATCACGAGAACGAAATTTGTTCTTTTGGTTTCCGTTCCACTCATTGTGAGACTACTGGCCCCAGTTGGCTGGATCTAGGTCAGTCACTTTAAAGGGGCTATTTATTTATTTATTTTATAAAAACAATACAAATGATAATACAGCCAAGGTCGTAAAAAGTTTTGAAGGGCGCTATATTTTGTAAAGATGTTGTTTGCTCGATATGAAAACTGTAGGACTAAGAAGAGGTGCATGCTTTAGATATTTTTATTTACAAGAAGAATTTAAAAACGATATAATTTACACATATGCACCACTTAGTGTTAGTCTCCACTATAATTATTTTGTTGTATTTTGAAAATATGTGTACAAGCTTAATAAGTGTGAATACTTTAAAATGTCTTTTGTGTGATCATAATGTCCAGGTGCAAATTTCATGATTCCCTTCACTGGAGGTCAGAAAGCAAATAAATCTGCTGTCGATTAAGAAGAAACACAATGATCTTCCTGGGTATTGTGAAAGGCCCCCAAAAGCAGAAGAAATTAGATCAAACCAGAGCTGCCAGCACGTGATACAATGTTACAAAACTTTCACTCTGGGGCATAACTGATCAAAATATAAATATTTTTCTGAGGCATAACCTATCAAAATATAAATATTTTAAATGTTGCACATGAAACCTTAGAGGGGTATTTAAAAAATGCATTTTCTCATCAGTTTGCACATTTGAAGGTGGACTCATTAGAATGTTATTAGACAAAAGCGAG